>JAJDFG010000066.1:2407254-2639754 GCA_021039105.1 Scomber colias
CCTCCTCTTGTTGTTCACCTCCTCCTCTATGAACAACCGCCACCATCGACGACTGAATCCACGAGGAGAAGGAGGTGTTCAGTTTGTGGAACTGCAGATGGAGTGGGACATCCAGCTTGGGCTTGACTCGTCTTCTCAACTTCACCTCCTCCTCCTCTTCATCATCTTCTTCATCACTTTCCTCCTCCTCCTCCTCCTCCTCCTCCTCCTCCACCTCCTCGTCACTGTCCACTTCATCATCCTCCTCCTCCTCCTCCTCTTCTTCCTCACTGTCCACTTCTTCATCCTCCTCCTCCTCCTCCTCCTCTTCTTCTTCTTCTTCATCCAGTGTCCCATCTAATTCGTCCTCTGTTGGTGGGATCCATACTTTAGGAGTCCTCCAAGCGTCCATCCACTCTCTGTCTGTGATCTCATCATCAAGCTGTGATGTAAGAAGGAGGGTCAAGCTTTTACGTCTCCTTGTCAGCATGTCACTGTGTCGATGATGGGCTGCCAGTGAAGGCATGCGCCACCTGTGGGCACAATTTTAATATTGGTTAGCTATCTGTGATTTTATATAAAAGGAACAGGTAACATCATTTTATATTAAATAAAGGTAATGGAATACAATAGTTTTAATATTAAATTTAATCTGGGGAATCATGTCAATCAGGAGCCATTTCATTTTTTTTTAATTCAGTAAATATTTGTATAAGGACACTTAAATACACTGTAGGTGGATAAAATATCATTATTTTATGGTTACACCATTTGACATTTTCAGCAGTCAGTTCAGTAAAAAAAATTGTGCAAATGTCATTTCAAATGACATAAAACCAACAAAAACACAAAATGTACATTTTAACAAACCTGATGCTGCTTTTAAAAGTAGTTTTTAAGATATGTTTAAATTTGTCATCTTGTCAATCCTTATTTGTCACTGACCATTAATACACAAAATTATGTCTTGTAGAAATATTTGTTCATGTCATGTGAAAAAAAAGCCTAAAACAAAGAAACAGATTATCCCTCCTGTTGTCCACGTTTTCCACAAAGCCTTAAAAATGACTGACCAAGTTCCATCTATTAAAACTACGAAGGCAGAATTGGTTGCTTTTGACTGGGGGCACATACACTGGTATTTTTAAAAAGCACTAATTAAAACAGATTTCATGAAAATAGGAATGATAAAATAAATCACCTGTGAGAAATTACCAAAACTATACCATTTGGGGTCTGCAGGCACCTCACTGAGTAGGGTTAAGGATAAAATGAATATACCTTTCAAAGTCCAAAAGAATAACATGAAGAATTTGACAGTCACCTGAACTGCTGCCTGTATCCCCAGCAGGAGCTCCAGTTCTTTTCACGTTCTTCTTCTTCATTTGGAGAAGCTCCAGACAGCAGCCAGGACTCATTCCACCCGTCCAGGGACACATAGTTTATCTCTGTGATCACCGAGGTGGCTGTGTTTGGCGTACTGTCATCTGTTGTGTCTTCAGATTTGAATTCTACCCCAGATAGTTTCCATGCGTCCTCCCAACCTGAGGGTGCTTCCTGTTTGACATTGAAAATATAAAATTTGAAAAAAACAAACATTAGTGTTGATGAGATGGAATGATAGGAAATAAATGTGTCTCCCGGTGACTCAACATACAAGAACGATCTAGCTATTGACTATAAGTAAATAACTGTAATGATGTTGATGATGATCCCCACCTGCTCCATCAGTTGCTGTACTTGATCAAACTTGTTGCTGACATTTTGTGGGTAATCAGGCCAACCACAATCCCAGTTCTTTTTCTGCTGTCTGAAAGCAAAGTTAATAAATTTCCAGGTGCCAGCCCAGGTAGGAAGACGATATTCATCTAGGGTAATTCTGGAAAGCAGTTCCTTGTTGAACAAAATCTCCCACTGGAACTGTTTCTCCTCTGAGTGCTCTGAAATGGCCAGACCCTTCACCTGGAAACAAGAACGATTTAGAAAGAATATGGCTTACAAAATATTGATTGATCACTTTGTGCTGAAGGGCATTATTGTCTCACAAAGCAATAAGAAGCACGAATCACATTTGGAATATTTCTTTGCATGTCTGAAATGGTTACTGGTGTTCCAGAGTTACACTTCCTGATATCTGTTGTTGCAGATATGTTGCATTTACTAAAAATCAGTACAGTAGGTTTATAAGAAGATAACATTGACCTCAGGTGATCATGGCGGCCATGGGAGCTGTAGTTGGAGTTTTTCTTTCTTCCCATTGTGGTAATGATATGTACACAAAAATAAGAGATCACCATTGGATGGATACAACAAGACTAGAACTAACTGTAAACTGAGCAATGGTTTTAGTCTATTTTCATGTAAAGCCATTTGTGTCATTGTACCTGTTTCCAGGACTGACTCCAATTGTAAGGACATGATGTCCTTTCAGTTATCGATTCGTGTCCCTCTGGTTTGTACTTCCTGCTGTTAGGCAGCTCTATAGTTGTGAATCTCACAATTCTGGCTTTTGGTTCTTTAACCTTCAGGTAAAGATACTTTGGAGGTTTCAGGCTCTTCCAGGACTCTCTCCAGCATATCCGGAATACATCCACCTCTACTTTGCGTGGCACGAGAGGTTTGGGTGAATCTGGTCTCCTAGAAGGAGTCTGAGGTGGAGGCTCAGGTTTAGGTTTGGGAGGAGGAGGAGGGACAACTTTAAATTTAATTCTTGGCTTGTTTTTTTCTGCTTCATCTTTGTTGGCGAGTTTCCTGAAGTCAGATATGCCTCCATTTGCGTTATCTCCATTGACCAGCGTCCAATGATAAGTCCACTTTGAGAAAAGTCTGCAGATGTAAAGATAAACAAAATCATTTATATAAAATCAATCTAGAGATTTAGTCAGACCTGTACCAATTTAGAACATTGAAAACATAGTGAGTGACTAAGTATTTCTAGTTGGCTCTTTTTAAATGGGAGTCAGTTGGAGCAAGCATCGAGTGGCATTCCACTTTGCTTTAGCCTTAAGCTGTGGAAGTTGCTGCTTGGACCTGATCTGGCACCCGAGTCAGACTGGATCCAAATAACAAACTGTCTAATTGAGTCTTAGTACGGTCTTATTTTACTGCCATACACCTTGGGTCTGTGTGTACATCCAATGGTATGTCACAATCACAGCAGAAGAGAATATTTTGGGAAAACAGTGGTTCTATGTAAAAATGTCAATCAATCAAATCAATCAATCTTTATTTCTATAGCGCCAAAACATAAATAGTCATCTCAAGGCACTTTACACTAGACCATACTCTTAGTAAGTTTAAATTAATGAGACCCAACATTCCCACACGAGCAAGCACTTGGCGAAAGTGGCTATGAAAAACTCAGGTTTTTGTCACTGTGTATAACACAAGATAACTACAAACAATGTTTATTCTCACATTTTAACAGAACTTTTCTCCTTCCGTTCCTCCTCCTGTTTACACTGGTCCGCTATGCTCTGAGCTCTCTTCTCCCATTGGTCTCTCAGCCGCCCGTTGCCGAAAGACCTCCGCTCCTCTTTCTTTGACAACATCCTGTTGCTTAGGTGACAGACATAAACAAACAAACAACAAACAAACAAAAAGTAAACATCAGAAATTACAACAGCCTTGTCACTCAGGCTTTAAAATACAGTTTGTCGAGCTAATTTAAATCTACCCATGGTTATCTATGGTGTTTTCACGTGCTGGTGAAGAAACTGGCTAATTATGTCTGCAGGTGGTTCTGTAGGTTCATCACTACAAATTACATCTCTGACATTACACATTGTCATTCAATATAACATTATGATAAAAATATAAACTATAGCTGCTTTAAGTAATCTATCTAAGTTCTGAAACAATGAGTCAATTAACTGTTTAGTCGACCAAAGTTAAATGAATTGGAAAAATCTTTGATAATAATTTAACATTCCAGGTTCCATCAGTTGCAACTTTACTAATTTTTAGCATCACTCCATTATATAAACTGAAACTCATGAATCTAAATTCAATATATGTGGGATTTGGACAGTTGGCCTGACAAGACAAGACAAGACAAACAAAGACCCAAGTTTGGACTCAAGCAATTTCTGATGGGCATTTTTGAAAAAGTTGATAAAGATTTGATTAATTGATAAGGAATATGACCATTAATTGCAGCCCTATCTGCTTTTATTCAGAGAAAATTGATATTGATATTGCATGTCAATTCAGTGCAGGCTTTTTACATTTCTGCATGTAAGACCATGTAAGGCCTTACATGGTCAGATTCCTAGCTACATTATGGATATGCTGGTGCCTTATGAGCCACAATGCTTCATGAGATACTCAGACAGGAGTCTCTTGGTTGTCTTATTACCAACGGGGACCAGGCCTTTTCAGTTTGGGCCTCTCAGCTGTGGAACATGCTGCTTGAGTATTTCAGGCAAGCAGAACTGCGACCTGTTTCAGGAAGCAGGTTTAACTAACTCTGAGTTAAAACCTTAACTCTAGGTTGACCAACTCTGAGCTGTCAAACTCAGAGTTTTCGGTTTCAGAACAAGTGTTAACAGTTAGTTCAATCAACTCTGAGTCAAAGTAACTCTGAGTGAAGCTTCTGCATGAGGAGATACCAAGCCCTCATCAAAGCCAGTTCAGCTTAACTCTAAGTCAGTTACCCTGGCAACATACTCCGTGAACCTAACCTGCTTGCTGGCAGGTTTTCTTCAACTAACCCTGAGTTTCTCCTCCTTTTTAGTTGAAGCCAGTAGACTGAAGGAGCTGTCAGACATGGTGTGTCCTTTTCTTAAAGAGTCAGTTAATATTGAAGCACAAATACGAAGCATGAATCTCCGTCAGAGGATGATCAGACCCTGCTGGGACGTTTTATCATTCTCTGATGATGTTCTGTTTGAGTGTTTCCATTTTTCTGTACAATCGATAATTTATCTGAACAATATTCTCAGTCCTCGTATCGTCTGTATGACACCACATGGACATGCTCTCAGTTCAGAACAAGTTCTCTGTTCAAGTTCATGTTTCCAAGGCAACCGTCTGTCGGGCTGTCACTAATGCAGCATTTGAAGGTGATTGATAGCCAAGTGGTTACTGCTCATGCTTCACAGTGACAGTGTCGCTGGTTTGATACCAGTGAGGAACTTTCTCTCTCTCTCTCTCTCTCTCTCTCCCTCTCTCTCTCTATACCAGCTACTGTTAAATTAAGGTGAAAATTCCCAAACATAAAACTAAACTTGACTATTTCACTGAAACGTTTACTTTTTTAGTGTTGTATGTATAAAGGCATGTAGGTGTTGCTTTCAAATAGACAATATTAAATACTGGCAGTGTTGGGATGGCTGAAAAATTGACTTTCTTTTTTTCTTAGAAGATTTCATCAACTACTGAAATATATATAATATGTTGAATGTAGCATTTAAATGCTGTTTAATGCTGTTTTATATTTCATATTCAGTTGCTGCCAAGTAGGCCTACTTTATGTGCCGCGCACACACACATACACAGAATATAAATGTTGAATAAGTCGACCGCTCGAGACAAATAGTTTCGCTTTTTTTTCATTAATACTCACTGTTGACTGTCAGTCATTTTCTGCCACATCAGCTCATGTTCTTTTGCTGCTGCTACTGTATTGCTTTTTTCTTAAATATACTCATCGTCTGCATGTATTCATTAATATTTCTAAATCCTTTGGGGAGAAGTAGGAGGACTGAGCCCTTTGTTTCTCCTGTTGTCATGGTGAATCATGTTATCCATGCTCCATTGATGAGGGCTTGGTATCTCCTCATGCAGAAGCTTCACTCAGAGTTACTTTGACTCAGAGTTGATTGAACTAACTGTTAACACTTGTTCTGAAACCGAAAACTCTGAGTTTGACAGCTCAGAGTTGGTCAACCTAGAGTTAAGGTTTTAACTCAGAGTTAGTTAAACCTGCTTCCTGAAACAGGCCCCAGTTTCCCTCATCTCAGTGTTAACTAACTCAGAGTTTTCACTAAACCTGCTTTCTGAAACAGGCCCCTGGTTTCATCGTTAAAATCACTTCTTAAGACTCACATTTATACAAGGGTCTCTCTTGCTTTCTTTTTCTCTCCCCCTTCCTTGTGTGTCTGTGCTTGATTGGAGACAGGTGTCTAGGTGTCAGGCCACCAGCTGCCATCAATCATGATTAGTCCTGCGTGTATATATACCTGGTTCAGCCTACACCTCATCTTTAGATTGTAGATTCTGTGAACATAGTGATGTTGCTAGCCCTCCTTTAATCTTATGGTTTTCCCTGAAATCTGTATTTTGTTAATCCTGTTGTTCTTTGCCTGCAATTTGCCTCTACCTGACCCTGACCCTGGCCCTGGCCCCTCTGGCAGAGAGCAGATTCCTCTCTGCCTGGCTCCCCTCAGAATTCCCCTGCCCTGCCCTGCTTGGCTTGGCCCAGCTCAATGCCACAGTTTCAGTCCTAGGTTCCAAGTGTTGCCTCAGTCCCCCTGCTACCTCCCAGCAATAAAACTATCATTCAAGATCACTTACTGCCTCCTTCTTCAGTGTTATGCACTTGGGTTCACTAGCCTAGCCCCATAACACTGTAATTAAACTAAACAAAGTGTACAGGCATATAAATAAAGCAAATTCCCTTTAGAAAATATCTGATACAAGAGAAATTCTTTTGAAAGGAATCTTCATTCACAGTCTAAACACACAATATTCAAACCAAATCCTCCAACTGCTCGATTCAGTCTTACTACATAAGAAACAGATTGTCTGATCTATAAATATCAAACACAAAACACTAACATTTAGATGGATCTGTTAGTCCAGTTTGGGTCCAGTTCTCAATGCAATGTCTTGAAGATGAAAATTGTGACATGAGATGACTAATGTCACTATAATTAAACACCGCTCAACAACACACATGGCCACAAATAACAACAACAACAACAACAACAAGAGCACACAGCTGCTCTGTGATGATAAAATGATGATGATATTAAAATGATGAATACCTCATTATTCAAACCTGCACTCACTGATATTTTTTGGCCACTTTGGGGCAGTGGAAACAAGTAGTGAACACAACATTGACATGTCACCTTTTTAAGCTGATATGCTAAACTTATTAGCATTAGCACGTATGTCCACATCCAGTAGTTATGAAGCAACATTATCATTCATTTGGAGTCATGTTTCTCACAACCTGACAAATAGTCACTTTCTTATAGCTCTATTTTTGCTCTCTACCAACTCCTGAGGGAAATATCTGGCTCTTTAGCAGCTAAATGCTCCACTATGTTCAGCAGCTAGACTATAGGTAATTGTGTCTCTTTGTTGTTTGGTGCTGAGTAGGTAGTGTTGAGCTCATTCACTGAGAGCAGCTGCCCAGACAACTAAACAATTAGCCGAAACTCATTATAAAGCTCTCTGAAGCTAATTATTCTGTGGATGTTCATCACACCTCTCACATTACACACTGTCACTTGATACATTATTACACAAAATATTTATCTTTCTTTCAAAAATCAAATGTGGATGTCCTAAAGATAATTTTGTTTAGGCTATAGTCAAAGGACTGATAGAGAAGTGTAAAATTGAGGTCATGCTTTAATTCCTGTCTGTCTGGAGGATGGACTCTGGGGCTTAGCAGTGCCTGTGTTAACAAATGAAACTGAGTAGTGACAACAATTTAAAATTAGGAAATTAGCTCAGACCTTTTCCACCACCTCCCTGAGGGCCCCAATAAAAACTTCTGAGAATCCAATTTCAGAGACTTCAACATGTTTTTTTAAAACTATAAATACAGTCCTGAAATGGGCTATGATAATAGTCTCTGCAGCTATGACACATATATACATTTTTAAAACACACACACACACACACACACACACACACACACACACACACACACACACACACACACACACACACACACACACACACACACACACAAAAAAAAACAACAATCAGACTACTATGTTGAAAATAATCTTCAGTTGCAGCCTTATTGAAGTTACTGACATTCAGCTTGTTGGTGAGTAGAACTCAGCTAGCAGTTTACAGTCTTTATGTGAAGCTGTGCTAATCACATCTCAGATCTATACGGAACTAAACAACATAAAATATTTGTTTTGTTTTGGTGGTGGTATTAAGATTGGGGACATCAGAGAAATATTGTGGCAGAAAAAGACATGGTTAAACAGATGCAGTTGTACAGTTTGTTGCAATTTGGCTACCAGAAATAATTACTACTACAAAGTAGATTGGAATATTATATAGCCCTAAAAAGAGATTATGAACTGGCAGAATATCTGTCTGAGACAGAAAACAGAGACAGATCCTAACCACGTACAGGCTCAGTGATAATTGAAAAAGGATGACACAAAAAAAAACATGGCAACTAAAAGAAAACAGAATATGTGGTCATTGTTCTAGAGCTGAGGCTGACAAAGAGATGCACTTCCTCTTACAATGTAAAACAGTCAATAAAATGAAGAATTTTAACATGTTTAGTTCCAATACTTAAGATTTCAAAGAGCATAATGACCTCAAAGTTGACTCTCAAAGTTAAAAATACTCCTTGGGGACACATACCCAATAGGTATCAACATGCCACAACCTGAATGACCCACACACACACACACACACACACACACACACACACACACACAAATGCATGCATAGGATATACATAAATACATGGATATCCTATATCAATCTTAATGTAATGTTAGTTTCTTTGACTCTTGATGATTTGGCAACGTTATTGTTGTGACATTCATGCAAATAAAACAAATTTGAATTTAAGTTGTCTGCTCTAGTGCTAGACTGCTGGCCTAGTACCTTCAAAACTAAAAAAAACAAAACTCCAACACTGTTTTAAACATTTGATTTAAAACAAAGATGCTCAAATTAGATAAGTTCATGACCTCAGGTGCCGTCCAAAGCAATTATGACTTACCTGATGTCTGTCTGTCTGTCTCTCTGAGTCTGTTTACATCCCCTGCTGTATCAGATAACACTATAAATTAAGGTAAGTGTCCAGTATCTGTCTGTCTCTGATCTTTACAGTTGGTATGTAGTTACCTGTCTATCTCTCACTCTCTGCCTGTCTGTCTTTAGTGGGTTTCTTTAAGCACTTTCCAGTCAGTTTGTCTTGTGTATTACTCTGTGGTGCTCAGACTTCCCTCCTTGCTATTTTTACATCACACGTTAACAGATCCAGAGCTGCTGCTCTAAATTTAGTATTGGGGTGAGGCAACGGCAAGCATGAGGAGAGCCACCGGCAGCCTGGAAATGCAGAGAAGTGACATGAAATGAATGAAAACACAGAAGTGAAATCAATCCTTATTCAACAGGTGCAATAATATTTAACAGGGTATCTGTAAGCCACCTGTCGACCAATCGGAAACCAGTGCAATGAGCTAACCACTTATCCTGAATGCTGATACACAGCGGTGACATTTTTTACTTTGACAATGATCCAAGTTGAAGCTCCACCTCCAGAGAATACTTGCTCCACCTGGCAACCAGCCAATCAGTGTGAAGCAGGTCTCAGTATAGATTTAGGGGCGTGTAGGATTCCTTAAGGAAAAGTCCAGTTCTTCTTCTTATAGACAGTGTGAAGTCAGGACTATTGGAGAACTTCAAGGTTTGATAGACTGAAACTCACTTGGTTGTATCATCAGTACAAATGATAATATAATTAATAGAATAGAATACATGATAGAATAATATCTGGTTGTTTCCCTTTTATGCGGAAAAGCTGAAGGACAGCAGTCAACTTCAACTCAACAACACCCAAGCTTCATTTTACTGAGGGTGTTTTCAAACCTGCACTGTTTAGTCCTGGACTGAATTGGTTTTCGTCCTTGGTTCAATTTGTTTGGGTAGATCTGAACACAGCAATTGTACTTGAATGAGGACCAAAACAACCCCACCCAGACCATTAAAAGGAAATGTTCTCAGTTCACTCTGAAACGTATTCTGTGGTGGTTAATTTTTGATGGGAACGTGATCCAACCTCGATCTGACCCACTAAAAGGTGTATTAGACACATTCACACCTTATGTCAAACAGGCTGAGCATGCCAACAGTTGTCAATTGAAAATTCATCCTGAGTGTTTGGAGAATCTTTTTGGATATACACACTGAATATTGTGTCAACACCATAAATTAAACAGTATGACATAAAATGAAACCTCATCTCTTTCAACCTCACTTCTTTTTTTTTTTTTAAAGAGAAGTTTCCTACAGCCCTGTCTAGCCATGCTCGTGGCATGGGGAATCCTATTGACTTTGATAACCCCCTAACTATTCCTCTAGCACCACCATGTGGTTGGCATTTGTGGTTTAAACTGAATGTCCTAAATTGCCATGAAATTTATTACAGCTGTTCAATGTTCTTGGTTGACTTTTCCACCATGACGGGTTTTATTTAGTGTTTTACTGAATATCTCGACATCTTGACATTCATTTTGTTTATGTGTTTGCCTAAAGACTTTGAAGGTTAAAAAGTTGCATAGATAAATGTCTTAAAAGCGATCTTGAGGGGTTGAGCATAGCTCAGCGGGTAGCGCTCCCGCCCCATGTGTTGAGGCTACAGTCCTCGTTGCAGGTGACCTCGGTCCGAATCCCGAGCCGGGCGGTCTTATCCTGCATGTCATTCCCCCTCTCTCTGCCTGTTTCCTGTCTCTCTCCACTGTCCTGAACATTAAAGGCAAAAAAGCCCCAAAAAATATACTTAAAAAAAAAAAAAGCGATCTTGATATTTTGTGTGTGGACGACTTTTTCTTTTGTATGCTGCAATCCAGCAACTGTACTGTTGACTTGTTTACAACCTGTCTGACTAGTTGTGTTTTCTAGAAGTGTCTGAAAATGTTTGGTGATTTCAACTGTTAATCTCTGAGAACAGATTCTCATAGAAGAAGGTAAATAAAATGGAATTTTCCCTTTGAGTATACATTAGTCTTTATTTTGCAACCAGTTGCTCCTCATACTGTAGTACAGGATGACTCATTTCCATCATGTTTCTAACTAATCATCATTATTTATGTCTAGACTAATTAGGCTTGTATTTATGAGCTCTTCATAACTGACACAGATGATAAATACAGCCACAAGGCTCAGAGAACGGCAGGATGACTCAACTGAATAAACGTGTGTCCACGTGGGCAGTTTTATACGAGGACTTTCTTTATACATACTGAAGTGGCCAAGCTGTTAGTGGGTCATTTTTCTCTGAGCAGCAACAGGACATCTTCACCTGTAATAAGAGCCGCTGAACCTGCTGATGATGACAGAAAACTATGGCAAGTCGACTGGAGCAGCACACCAAGTGGGTCTCAACCAGACCTCACTCCTATTTTTACAACTAACAACCACTCTGAGCCAATAAGAAGGAAGCGACTGTGAGACTGGTGACAGAGAGCTATGCTACTTTGTTTAACTTGAACGTAAAGTCTTGAATGAGTATACATATAAACTGTTGAACTGAATGTGAAGACCTTAGATGATGAGGCTAGCAATAATCCATATTTTTGTCATCATCAAAGACAAAAAACAACTATGCACAGTCTGTGGCACATAATCCCAATCCCATTAGTTCCTACTAAACAGGTAAATCTTTAAAAACAGCTCACAAATATATAGTTTCACATTTTAAAGAAGTTCAGCAATTCCCTGAGTCAGCACTGTACTTTTCAGCAAACATTACTCAAACAGGAGGAACTAGTGCATTTGTTGGACTATTTTCAATGGTGGATTAATACACTTCTGCTGTTCTAGTGAGTATTTACAGCATCAAGATGGAAGGAAAATGTCACCCAGTGCAGCAGGGTGACCTACTGATGTGTTTTTAATAGTGACAAAAGTGGAGCTCTATGTCACAGAGAAATATATGTATTAGGCTTTAATATGCATTTAAAAGTAAAAATCTTCTAATATTATACATTGTTCTATTAAACTAATGATTCTAATGGTTGGCTGAGTTGAAGTATTTCATTCATTCAGTCATTTTAACTTTTTAATATTGAGAATATGTAGGCTAGTCTTTTGTAATAACAGTGGTGCTTTTATTGTTATTATTATTATTATTATTATTAAAACCCAAATTGCTTAAAGTCATTATTTACCAAGATACCAAACCCTAGATTTTGGGAATCGGGTAACACTTTATAATAAGGTACACAACTTCTGAGTATTTACCAGCGAAGAAATGAGTGATTGAATGAATGACTGAATAAGGAACTAACTGCTAGTAAACCATTATTGTCCACCAACTCTGGACAATTTTAAATCTCTGTTGAAAAGGCACTTGTTCCTGCAGGCTTTTGCCGGCTAAATGTGTGTTTTTGTCTGTGTTCTTGTTATTGTCAAGCGACCTTGGGTTTTATGAAAGGCGCTATACAAAATAAAGTTATTATTATTTAAAGGGTAATTATTTAGTAACTCCTAATTGAATTTTCAACTAATGATTAGTTAATTAAGAAACAACTGCTAGATATTATGTATAACTAACTAATATGTAATCAATCAGTCATTGGGTATCCTTGAATTCTTATGGTTTTCTTAATGCATAGTTTTTAATTACTTTTGAATAATGTGCTAAATGACACTATCCATCAACAAATCATTACTTCTCACCTGTTCACCCAGTTCCTATTTTTGTATCTCCTTAAACCAGGTGTACCTGTCCATTAGTTACCAATTGTGTGTCTGCCCATAAGAGATACATCACCCTTACTGACAAATAACTATATCAATTGAATGTTTGTGGACCTTGTTGTCAAGTGTTACTCTTTGTGTCACTGTGTCATATTATCATATTCATTCACAGTCACAGGCAGCTTTCTATCTCTCAGTGTAACCAGATTAGAATCAGAATTGGACTCAATCCTAATGAAGAAGCATTAACAGAGAGCAGAGTGAGTCATGGATGAAACCTGATTTCTTGCAGCCAGTATATCTGTCAACAGTGAAGCAGCTGGCTTAACACGCACAAACCAAACTTAATCCTTCACTCATATAATATTTCACATTACAAATGGGCTCCTCTTTAAACCTTTAATGTTTATGTTTGTGGTCTCTGATGTAGTTCTGTTCTCAAAGGGCGTCTCCCTACTGGTGGGTTCATTGTAGAATAGTCTCCTTTTTCTAGGATTGATGGCTCAGGTGTTTGTTCAGATACAGAACTTGCTGGATTCATCATTGCGTCTGTCTAATGTAGAGATAGATAAAAATGAAAACTTTAACGGTGCACAATGAAGTTTTATTTAGTGTCCATTAATTCATCATTTACATTTCCTTCATGAAGATAAAGTAGAATCTGACTGTATCCGGCTGCAGCTTCATTCAGTTTTAAATTTGTGCTGCTTTAATCTGGAGGAGACAAAACACAGGAAGCAACAACTGAAGATTAAAAATATAGTTATTATTATTAACGCTCAATCAGCCTGATTTACTAAGATCCCAAATAGTGGGTACTAAACTGTGTGCACAGTGCAATAGATTGCGCATTTAGTTTGCGTGCGTTTTGCGAGTGATCTACTAAGAATAACTGCGTAAATGAAAACGGGTGCAACAGGTGCAGACAGCAGTATTTAAATGAGGGTTTTGTGTCTTAATGGAGAGTTTGGACGAGCCGAAAGCTGCAAAATGAAATGTGATCAGGTTCTAGTGGAAGAGGTTAGGCTAACAAATATATTGAGTTATAACAGCAACAAATTGCCAGAAAGTATTTGTGACAAAGTAAATGTTGTTAGTAAAACCAAAAATATTAACACAGGTGGAAAAAATCTGTCCTGTGCGTCTAACCCAAACCCTAACCCATTACAATAGGCCTACCTGCCCTTCAAAGGTATTTATAGATGATATATAGAAGAAAATAGAAGCAAAATTACCTTCAAGTTTGGTAAATCACTATACGTGTACTAAATAACATATTTGCATTTTCTCCTCCCTGTATTTTGCACACTGGGGTTAAAACGCCTCACATTGCATATTCATTATGACAAAAGTATTAAATGGACATCGCATATATTTTGCACATTGGACAGACAAAAATCTCAGTGCGCTGTGTTAGTAGATCAGCATGCACATTTTTTTGCAGCAATGTCAAGTTTGCACACGTTTTTACACACACAAACCTTTAGTAAATCAGACCCAATGTGTAATTCTCTTACAGCTCATTACTGTTTATCTCTATTTTCAAAAGGAATGGCTACTATCACATAAACTAATGCATATTGGACTAAAACTTATCAAATCCCAACCAATCGGAAGAGATCCCATATTAATTAATTCAGAGCAAATACTTCAACTCTAATTAACATTTTACAGCCGAGGCCTCTGAAAACTTTACAACATTAAATGTTCACAACTAAATAAATAAAATTTTTAAAAACATCTTGTGACATCAGCTTTTTCTTACTGATCTCCGCCCACTTAAAAACAGTGAGTACATTCAGCCTAATATGAAACCCCAAATAAAGTTTCATAAGGTATTTCATTTCCTGAAAAAATGCTCTCTGAAATTAAGACAAAATAAAGCTGCATTTGTCTGACAGCCCTTGTGAACTAGTTCTGATATATTTGGTCTACAAATGTGTCCTTCACAATGTGTCCTGACCAGGGACTCAGCCTGTGTTTACTGTGTTCTATGAACTCATGTCATACCACATTTCGCCACTGGGTGTCCCCAGTGATCCTCCCTCCTCTGTACATGACCTGCTAGAAACATCAGGAGGAGAGTGTTCTTTGTGTAGTTTGAAGCTGTTCCTGGCTGTTACCTGTTTCTCCAGACTTGTTCTAAATGTCTGCTTCTATAAAAGTGTTACACTCCTAATAAAACCTGAGAAAAATATTCCATTGGAAACATTTAAATATGATTCATCAAGTGTAAATGTAGGTTTATATTGTGGATCTATGTTAGGCTACAAGACTTAATAAATGGCTCCAAACTTGACTCCAATATGTCTGCTTCTATGTTGATTTTCTCTGTTTGTTTCTCTACAGTGAAGCTGTGGACTGAAAGGTTGTCATTTACCTATATACCAGTGACAATTAGGGATGTCACGATTACAGATTTTCTTGGTACGATTATTGTCAGAGAAATAATCACGATATTACGATTATCACGATTATTTTTGCATTAATTAATTTCACACTACCATGAATAAGTAAAATCACATGAAAACTCCTTATAGGTCTTGAATTTTAATTTATAGGGGGCTATAAAAGGGATTGTTTCCCCCGCCGGCGAGGTAGTAATCTTTTTTAAGAATGAAGTGTATTCTGAATACACCAATTTAAACTGTAACTATAACGGAATACAGTTACTCGTATTTTGTATTTTAAATACGTAACGTTACATGTAATCCGTTACTCCCCAACCCTTCTTATACAGGCCATTGCACAGTGACACTGAAACTGTTTGATGACTTAAAAAAAATCGACCTCATACTGTGTCAATCATGTTTGCATACAAACAGAGAAACTGCTACTGCACTACTATGAGACGGGATCATCCCTATGTTCCCCGGGTCCTATGTTCCCCGCTTTGTATGTGACCGGGGAACATAGGGATGATCCCGTCTACAGTTAGCTGAGTTAGCAGCCGAGTTAGCCACCGAGCTAGCAGCCGAATTAGCCGCCGAGCTAACAGCGGAGTTAGCCACTGAGCTAGCAACCGAGTTAGCGGCGATCGGGGAACATAGGACCCGGGGAACATAGGTACGCTCCCCTATGAGACATGTTCAGCTTTACGTAACGTTACGTGAATGCGGCTTAACTTGTCCTGTTGCACTGTAGCCAAAAAAATCTCACACGGCTGGCTTCAAGCATTTATTCGGAGGGAATAGCTCTTCCTCTTCCATGCTTTACCTCCTGTGGGACTGGGACGGCTCCGTCTGCAATTGCACGGACCGAAAACAAAGCAACACGAGCGGTGACACGCGGTTGTTGTCTCACTTTATTTTCGTTCCGGGCGAGTTGCGCTGATGTACCAATATAGTTCCAGCATAACATTTTCTGGAAATTGACGGTATTTAGGACACGTTACGATTAACTAATCGTAAAGTTTAATACCGCAATTAATCGTGAAAACGGGTAATCGTGACATCCCTAGTGACAATACAGAGGGCTGTGTTGATGGGGGTGGGTTGTTTAGGTACCACTGAAATATATCACAGAAGTCCAGCTGAAGTAACAGATTTATTTAAAGACATATCAGACACCTAATAAAATTGAAAAACAGTTTATAAAACTATTACACTCACAGTAATAAACAGAAATACTTTGTAATGGTTTGAGTTTTCTCAACCTTTTACAATTTTACACTGTATCCACTGTAAGTGGATTTGATTAGATGTGTGATACTCAATTCATACCTTATATATTTTTAAATGCTACTAGTCACCTGTGTTGACAAATTTAAGATAAGATAAGATATTCCTTTATTAGTCCCACAATGGGGAAATGTATTACCAGCAATAAGTACAAAGAACACTTGAAATATTAAAATGTGTTATTTTACATAAAACCTCAATATGAAAAAGTAAAAGTGGAAAATACATGGAGTAAATAGTGAAGTGGAGTAGCAATAAATCCCTCTGAAATGTAGTGCAGTACAAGTTTACAATACCTCAACATTGTACTTCAGCATAGTACTTGAGTAAATGTACTGAGTTACATTCCACCACTGGCTCCTAACACAGTAAATCAACAAAACACAGTGTAAGCCTACAGGTTGTACTTGCTGATAATGAACATACTATAAAAATAGTATCAGTATTGTAGGAGAGTTGCTTGCTCACGTGGAAGCTTTACAGAAGCTGGAGGAACAAGAGCAACAGCTTAACCCTCTATGGCATGGTGTTGCCCTCAGGCAATGCACCACTTTTTTGGTCATTACAGTGGCCCTTTAGATTTTATTTAATTTAAAAAAAAAAATACTATGTCACATGACATGCATCTGTCCAATAAAATCATGAGTAGAAGTGGGCTTCGCCTTTGTCTAGGGGGTGGGTCAAGTCTTTCAGGAAGTGAAGCTGCATGGTGGGCTGCACCCACAAGAGGTAAGATAAAAAAATTTTTTTACTTATTTTATATGAAATAATTTAATAAACAAAAATGTATGCATGTGCATGAACATGTAAATAACCATATTTAGTTGTTTAAATACTAAATTAGTTTTTATTTATTTACTAAAACAGATCTTTTTTGTACGTTGCCTGAGGGCAACATTGTGCAGTTAACCTCTTAACGTACGCTGTTCCGTCTACGGGACGGGACGGATGTTAGGAGGTAGCGACAAGTTCTTCTGGATGTTTTAAACACCAACCCTTAAACATATATATTCATGCCATACATCGTTGGAAAGCTTACATTCTCCTGATTCATTCAAGACCACTCACGACTTATATGGTTGCTCACAGCCGTAATAGTATTAGCGGTTAGCTCGGCTAGCCACTCAGCTAAAGTAAAAACAGCTATAATCTCTACATACCTTCAAAGTCTTCCCTTTATCCACAACGATCATCTTATGACTCAGGACTTTCTGTACAGTTCGCCAAGTATCCATTCTTGTGAAATATGAAATCCGTTTCCATAAAACCGAAATACTTTCCTCAATATGTCCATGTATTTAGTCCAACACGTAACGTAATAACACAAATAACAAACCATATACGGCCCATTTACGTCATTTCCTGACCTGCGCGTCCATCTCAGAGTACACGTGACTAGATGTTTACGACCGTGAGCCTCTTCTGCTTCTGACGACACCACACACAAACCAATCGGTGCTTTGGATTAGGCAGTACATGTCTCCAAAGCCAATGAGGACATGTGACCGACGACAATGACGACATGGCTTTGATTGACAGCTGTTCCAGCCTCTGGAAATATTCGGTGAAATGAAGTTGATAACCTTTTAGCCAATAGTCTGAGGTTTCCAACGGTGTATGACACTAAGCTATCAGGTTTGGCTGTCCATAAACAAACCCCAAGCGTAACCGGCGTGCGCCCGGTGCGTAAAAGAGTTGAACCATATATCATTACGCACACGCCATTTTGGTACACAGTTGGTTCTTCTTCGACTTGACATATGACTTATAGCAAAATAAACAGATAGATAGATAGATAGATAGATTGAACAACAAAAAAATATGGTTATATATAATAATATAATATTTAATAATAATAATAATATGGTCAGCTTTCATTAGAGACCAAGATTTTGATTGTAGGCAAAGGGGTTGTAAAGTTATAGGTGTTTGATTGTGGTTATACAGCTTTGGTAACCAAGTGTCCATTTGGAGTCTCCAAAAAGGACCTAAGGAAAACGCATGGACATACCTGTTGAAAAATAACTCTGAAAAATTCATCTTTTGGTCTTTTGACTCCAAATTTGGACTGCATGAAGCCAGGACCTGTGACTGTGGCCTCATTGTGTCTATATCCTGCTGAGAGGTCCCTGAATGTCTGTACACATGTCATTGTAAAGGCAAACCTATGGGCGAGTAAACAACCCCATCATTGTAACCTCTGCCACTCTTTGTCAGTAAGTCACAGAATCACACAGATACGTTTACAAGAATCCTGAGAGTGTTTCCTTTCCAATGATACCAGACACATCTCTGAGTCTCAAACTATGTGGGATATGTGCTGCTCACAACTTGGGCATGTCGTTTAGGCTAACAACATAAAAAATAGGGGCGTATGTTAAGTGGTTAAGTCACTTTGCTAAAGGCAATAATGATAAAGCAGTCCTTCTCAACTCTGGTCTTTGGGACCATATATTCTGCATGTTTGAGACCCCCCTGCTACAAAATACTTAAATACTTAATACTTAATACTTAAAATACAAATAAATAAATAAATAAATTAGGTTCAGAACAGGTAAAAATGGACCCCACCGGAGTTGAGAACCACAGTTTTAGCACCAGGATTGATCATTGAGTGATTGTGAAGAAAGTCTATGCATGTAATAAGAACTTGTATAAACTTACAGGAAATGGATACGAGAACTTTTTATGGGAGGATTGAGCATGAAGTTGCAGTTAGGGCCATTCCTTCAGACAGCGAGGATAGTGCTGTTGACAGTGAGAGTGATGAGGAGTGGACGCCAGATAATGCACTTGAGCAGAATGAGAATGAGATTCAGGAGATGACTCCAGAAACAGATTTGAGAAACATTTAGCAGGTCAAGGGTCAGTTAAGGGTCAGTCAGTTAATCAAGTGACGTGTCTGCTTTATGGATTTGTGTGCGTGCGTGCGTGCGTGCGTTTGTGCGTGCGTGTGTGTATGGAGGAGACACATGTTATAATGCATTTCTGTATATGTGCATGAGTGCGTGTCATTATGTGTATTTCTGTTTGGGGACTAGAGGTGTCTGTAAAGTGCATGAAGTCAGCTATTTTCTAAGTGCATGCTTTTCGTTGCTGTTCAAAAGGGGAAGACCTTGAGACTTGACCCACCCCTAGACAAAGGCGAAGCCCACTTCTACTCATGATATTATTGGACAGATGCATGTCATGTGACATAGTATTTTTTTTTAAATGAAATCAAATTTAAAGGGCCACTGTAATGACCAAAAAAGTGGTGCGTTGCCTGAGGGCAACACCATGGATGCCACAGCACATTGGCCGATGATGACCGAAAAAAAAAAGGAAGATGCAAGCTTCCAGGGTGCAATGGTACACCTAAAGTTATGTGCAGGAAATGCAATGTTCATTTGTGTTTCACAGCCACCAGCAACTGTTTCCTTCGGTTCCATAGAGAATAATTGTCACCAATTGTTCTTGACAAAAATTAAAATAAATAACATTCAGACACACTAAAACGGTCAAAGATACACAAATATACATGTAAACAGTATCAATTTAGTTTTTTTTTAATATAAGTGATATGTATGGAAATGAACTTGATTGCACAAAATAAACATTGTTGATGTACATCTTGCATAATTTGACCTTTTTTATTCCATTTTCATTACAAAACTGAACATAGAAAACCTTGGCGTTTTACTACCCTTGTTGCGTATTGTTGCCCTGAGGCAACGTACTGATTTCTGGTTTGGGGGGGTCGGGGGGTCAAATTTTTTTTTTGATATGTCATCAGGGACCCACAAGCTCTCAAAAGGTGGGGCAAAACATTTTTTTCCACAAAAAATAAAAAGTCATGCCAAAAAGGAACAGCTTGAGCTGAAAGCTAAGCTAGCTGCATCTGTTATTGCCGGCACGATATTCCAATATTTGACGGGGATCCTCTTCATTACATTTCCTTTAAACGAGCATTTGAGCAAGGAGTGGAGGAGAAGGTCAGCAGAGGTGATTGCTTGTATTATCTCGAACAGTTCACCAGAGGGCAGCCAAGGGGACTGGTTCGGAGCTGCCAGCATATGGCTCCAGAATACGGCTTTGCTCAAGCAAAACGGCTGCTTCAAGAACACTTCGGCAATGAGTACAAGATCGCCACTGGATACATTGAAAAGGTTTTGGCTTGGCCTGCAATAAAGGCAGAGGATGTAAATGCATTACAAGCTTACTCTCTTTTTCTGCATTCGTGTTGTAATGTCATGGAGAAGCTGCAGTACATGAGGGAATTGGACATTCCAAGTACCATGAGAGCTGTCATGTCAAAGCTGCCATTTAAGCTGAAAGAGCGATGGAGGTCTGTTGTGCATGATATACTGGAAGCATCTGCACATGTTGCTGTTTTCAAGGATCTGGTTGCGTTCATTGAAAAACATGTCCGAATACTATCTGACCCTCTATTCGGTAACATTTGGGATGTATCCTCTGGACCATCTAGTTCTAAGGTCAGCAACAGGATGAAGTCACAACCGGTGAGTAAGCTGAGAGGAAACAGCTTTGCCACCACCATTGTACCAGTGCAATCAGTTGAGAGTTTCAGAGGCTTAAAGGTAGATTCACTGGCACATGGCTCTGTAGTGAAGTCAACTTGTGTGTGTTGTTCTGAAAGTCACTTATTGGAAAAATGTAAAAAGTTTGAAAGGAAGAAACACCGACACAAAATAGGCTTTCTAAAGGAAAAGAAGCTTTGCTTCGGCTGTTTATGTGCTGGGCACAGGAGTCGAGACTGTGACAAGCGTTTGACCTGCAGGGTGTGTAGTCAAACTCACCCCAGTGTACTTCATATTGACAAAAAGGACAGAGGTAACACAAACACAAAATATTCCAAGGAGCCTGTGGCATGTAACATCACAGCATCTCCTAAAACTTGTGGTCATACAGGGGCTGGAGACAACCGCTGTCTTCTTTCCATCCTCCCAGTCCAAGTTAAATCCATCAAGGGAGACCGTATCATAAACACGTACGCATTTTTGGTTCCTGGCAGTACAGCCACCTTTTGTTCAGAACATGTCATGCAGAGGCTCTTGCTGGTTGGCGAACCAATTTTCTCCTACAAACTATGGGAAAGGAAAGGGTTGTGCCAACATATTTACTATCTGGCGTGGAAATAGCTGGGTTGGAGACTAACCTTTTCTATAAACTTCCTGAAGTACTCACCCAGAGGAAGATGCCTGTAAGCATGGACAACATTGCCAGATCCTCTTCAGTCACAAAGTGGCCCTACCTAGCGAAGGTAAAAATCCCCAGCATAAAGGCTAATGTGGATGCTGATTGGAACCAACGCTCCCAATGTTCCATCAGGTCAAGGTTGCTGAGGAGGACAGAGACTTGCACTTTTTGTGGTGACTGGAAGGAGATCTGACCAAGGAGTTGGCTGAGTTTCGTATGACTGCCCATCTGTTTGGTGCGGTGTCCTCTCCAAGTTGTGCCAGGTTCGCTTTGGGGAAAACAGCAGATGACAATCAGTCTGACTTTCCAGCTGCAGTGGTTCAAACAGTCAAGGAGAACTTTTATGTTGATGACTGTCTGAAGAGCATGGGCTCTGAAGAGGAAGCCACCCTCATGGTCAAAAATCTTACTTCGCTCTGTCAAAAAGGAGGTTTCACTCTGACCAAATGGGTTAGCAACAATCACAACATGTTGCAAACGCTTCCTGAGGAACACAGAGCTAAAGATCTACATGAGCTCAATCTGGAAAGAGACAAACTTCCTGTGGAAAGAGCTCTTAGGCTGCAGTGGTGTGCTGAGACTGATGCTTTTAACTTAAAGATGGAGGTCCAACAAAACATTTGCACCAGACGGGGAATGTTGTCTGTCTCTAGTCCTGTATATGATCCTCTGGGGTTTCTTGCACCAGTTGTGTTACCTGCTAAAATCATGTGTGTTGCCTGCTAAAATCATGTTGCAGGAGCTGTGTAGAAGAAATTTGGGATGGGACGAGGCCACACCCCAGGACATCTTGCAGCAGTGGACAAGATGGATGGAGGACCTGGATATGCTCTCTGAGTTTAAGGTCAAAAGCTGCATTAAACCTAAAGGCTTTGGACATCCCATACATGCTCAGCTACATCATTTTTCGGACACTAGTGAAGCAGGATATGGAGTTGTCACTTATCTCAGGATGCAGAACAATAAAAATGACATCCATGTTGCATTCCTGATGGGTAAGGCTAGGGTTACACCTCTAAAGACTGTTACCATTCTTCGCCTGGAGCTGACTGCTGCCGTTCTGGACCTCATGTTGAAGGCAGAGCTGAGGCTCCAGCTGCAGGAGTCAGTTTTTTGGACAGACAGCACTTCTGTGCTGAAATATATAATGAATGAAGATAAGCGTTTCCATACGTTCGTGGCCAACAGGATCTCGACTATTAGAGGAGCCACTAGAACGGCACAATGGCGGTACGTGAGTTCTAAGGAAAATCCTGCGGATGTTGCATCCAGAGGAGTGAGAGTTGGAGATTTCATTCATGACAACAGGTGGATTGAGGGTCCAAAGTTCTTGCGTGAACCAGAAGAGGACTGGTCATCAAACATGATCGAGACTGCGATAGCAGCAGATGGCAAGGTCAAGAAGGAAGCCATGGTGAATGTCATCAATGTGGAGGGTTCATCAAATGCCACTGGTCTGCTAATGGCCTACTTCTCAAGTTGGATGAAGCTCAAGGTGTCCGTTGCCTGGTTCCTTAAGCTGAAAGGCATTTTGCTGAAGAGATGTCGCAGGAGGAGTGAGGCAGAGGCGTCCAATACCGGCAAGCTAAGATCAGATCATGTCAAAGGGGAAAGCTTTGTCAGCTAAGGATCTTTTGGAGGCCGAGCTTGCCATCATTCAGTACTGCCAACAACAGACAAAAGATTTGGAGACAAGATTGCTGCACTGTCATCTGGGAAAGCTACTGTGAGCAGGCACAGTGTTCTCTACAGGTTGGACCCATATTTGGATAATGGGCTTTTGAGAGTTGGAGGACGGTTGACTAAGGGCTTGCTGCCAGAAGGATCAACATGTTGCTACTCTCATCCTAAAGCACATTCATATGCAGCTTGGCCATAGTGGGCGTAATCACACGCTGTCCACACTGAGAAGGAATTACTGGGTCACAAGTGCCAACTCAGCAGTGAGAAAAGTCATAACAGAATGTGGTTGCAGGAGGTATAATGGAAGAATGGTGGAGCAAAAAATGGCAGATTTGCCAAAGGAAAGGATTCTTCCTGATTATCCGCCGTTTACCAACGTTGGCATTGACTATTTCGGACCGATTGTTGTGAGCAAAGGACGAGGCACAGTCAAGCGCTATGGTGTGGTTTTCACCTGTCTAACCAGCAGAGCGGTCCATTTGGAGGTGGCTAACTCTTTGGATACAGATGCATGCATCAATGCTCTGCGTTGTTTCATCTGCAGTATGACAATGCAACCAATTTCATCGGAGCAGAGAGAGAGCTAAGGGAGGCGCTCGCATTATTGAATCATGCACAAATCCAAGGAGCTTTGCGGAAGAATGGAGTTAATTGGAGGTTCAATCCTCCAGCAGGTTCACATCATGGTGGAGTCTGGGAGCGTATAATCGGCCTGGTGAGAAGGATTCTGAGTTCAGTGCTTCAACAGCAGAGGCTGGATGACGATGGACTTCAAACAGTAATGTGTGAAGCTGAAGCCATTTTAAATGACCGGCCCATCACCAAACTCTCAGATGATCCAAACGATCTGGAGCTGCTCACCCCCAATCATATCCTGCTTATGAAAGGAAGACCATCCTTACCACCTGGACTGTTTGAGCCACATGATCTATATGTAAAAAGAAGATGGAGGCAGGTCCAGTATATATCTGACCTTTTCTGGAAGCGATGGGTACCGGAATACCTACCTGTGTTGCAGGAGAGGCAAAAGTGGAATCAGGAAAGGAGGAATCTTAAACCTGGAGACATTGTGATTATAATGGATGCTACTGCCCCACGAGGCTCCAGGCCACTAGGAAGAGTCTTGGAGGCTTTTCAGGATAAAAGGGGACTTGTGCATTCAGTGCGTTTGCAGACAAAGTCTAGTGTCATTGAACGTCCTGTGACAAAGCTTTGCTTTCTTTATGAGGTTACGGATTAGCAGGTTAACTCAGATTCCTGTGTATGTGTTACATGAAAGTATCTTGTATTGAAACATGTGTTCATTGTATTTTGATTATGGCTCCATGGTTTGCATTTAAAGGAATTGTATGTCTGGTATCCATTACAATTAGGGGCTGGTATGTAGGAGCCATTTCTATGTGAATGTGTGTCAAGGTACCAAATTGGGCCAGTAGGTGTCCTCATGGTGTTGGGTAGGGCTGGACGATTAATTGATTATTAATCGCAATATCGATTTTGGCCTCCCACGATTATAAAAACGTAATAATCGACATAAAGCGATAATTGTTCTGCCCGTCGCGCTGCACCTGTGACATCTGGGAGATTTAAAATGACAGAAAGGCCTTTGGTTGCCAAGAAGAAAGGTAGGACTGGGACATCTTCAGTGACATCACACAGCTATCAGGACGATGCGCTCTCACACGCGCTGCACTGACAGTCACACACACACACGCGCGCCCACAGTCGCTCTCTAGCGCGCGCTCTTGCTCGTTTGCTCCAGACTCTGGGAGATTGTGTCTCATTTGCGGGTGTCAGGGAGCCGCTATCAATATGCAGAGAGCTGGGATGTATGGATTACATAATATATTAATGTCTGTGCGGTGGGATCACTTCTCTGCGTGAGAACTGACAGGTGTGGCGTGAGAGCGTGTGAACTGCTTGACACAGTGCACACCATGGCAACACGACCAATTTGTTTAATAAGCTCGGCAGCCAGGGGATTTTTGTTTTGGTAGGTTTTGGCTATTTTTATTTATTGTTTTTACATATTGCTATTATTATTTCCATTTATCATTATATATATATTTTCTTGATTTTAATTTATTTCTGGTTGTGCTGTTCAAATATATTTCAAGTTGAGTTCTGGTGGTTCAATAAATGCTTACGTTTACACATCCATGAATAATCGTGTTTTATAATCGCGATTTCAATATAGATCAAAATAATCGAGATTATGATTTTTGCCATAATCGTCCAGCCCTAGTGTTGGGTGAACATTTCGTTATAGGTGGGAACTTTCTGTCAGGTGTCAGGTATAGTGGCCAAGCCCACGCTTTAGGCCACTGAGGTGCTCCACCACGGATTAATTAATTGACGCACATTTCACCTTCCGATTAAATGAAACATTGTCCATTCAGTACTTGCCAGTTGAAAATTGTCCATTTATTCCATGTAGTATTTCCTTTCCATTCAAGCATTAATACTCCAACAGTTCACAAAATCACAGCCCAACTGCAGCTCCTCTGCCTTGAGCTTCATGTGACCAGGTGAATACAGGGTAGGTGTGGTTAGTGTGTGTGTGGGTGTGTGTGTGAGTGGGTGTGGTCAAAAATCTGTTTCCCTTTCCGGGCGGCACCTGAACCTACACGGTATAGTTCCTACTTATAGCAGACGTCTTAATTGGCTCCTACACACCGGCCCCTAATTGTAAGTGGTAGGCAAACATTACAATTCAACACAATAATAGAGGAGCCAAATGTGAAAATCTCAATTATGTACATGGATATGCAAATAACATCATTCAATTTACCCCTCTTGTATTAAGCAAAGCTTAGTTACAGGTCTCTCAATAGTGTTTTTAGTCTGTAACTTGACAGAACGCACTAGGCCCCTTTTGTCAGGAAAAACCTCCAACACCTTGCCAAGAGGCCAAGAACCACGTGGAGCTGATGAATCCATGATGACTACTACATCTCCAGGAACTAAACTCCTTTTCCTCTGGTTCCACTTCTGTCTCTCTTGCAGCAATGGCAGATATTCTCGGACCCAGCGCTTCCAGAACAGATCAGATATGTATTGAATTTGCTTCCATCTGCGTTTCACATACATATCAGATGGATCAAAAAGATTTGGCGTGAGAGGCTCCAAGTCTTTTGGATCGTCAGACAACTTAGTGATAGGACGATCGTTAATAATTGCTTCTACTTCACACATGACAGTGTGGAGTCCATCATCATCCAACATCTGCTGGTGCAAGACTGAATTGAGTACACGTCTTACTATGCGTATCATGCGCTCCCAAACGCCACCATAATGAGAACCCGCTGGGGGATTGAAACTCCACTTAATTCCAGCTGGCATGAGAGCTCCTTGAATCTGCTCATGATTTAATGCAGCAAGAGCCTCTCTAAGTTCTCTTTCCGCACCGACAAAGTTAGTTCCATTGTCTGACCTGATATGGACGACTTGACCTCTCCTGCTAATAAACCGACGAAGAGCATTTATACATGCGTCAGTCTCAAGGGAGTTGGCCACCTCCAAATGAACTGCTCTACTTGCCAAGCAGGTAAATATCACTCCATATCGTTTGTAAGTTGTTCTGCCTTTCCTTACTTCCACAGGTCCAAAGAAGTCCACTCCAACATTGGTGAATGGCGGTAGATCTGGGCTAATTCTTTCCTTAGGAAGGTCTGCCATCTTCTGCTCCATAGCTTTTCCATTAAAACGTCTGCAAAAACTGCATTTGGATATGATCTTCCTCACAGCTGAGTTGGCACTAGTTATCCAAAACTTCCTCCGCAGTGCAGACAATGTATAGTTTCGACCACTGTGACCCAATAACTGGTGGATATCTTTGAGAATAAGCATAGAAATATGCTGCTCTTTAGAGAGGATGAGTGGATGTTTTACCTCCAAAGGCATTGCTCCCTTGCTTAATCTTCCTCCAACTCTTAAGAGTCCGTCTTCCAATATTGGATCCAGCTTATAGATGGAACTTTGTCTGCTTACTGTTCTTTCAGACAACAGGGAAGAAATTTCGTCCTGAAATCTTTGTTGCTGACAATAGCGAATGATCGCCAACTCTGCCTCCACCAGATCATTTGGCATCAAGATGTTCCTGTGTTTTATTGCAGTCCTTGATCTCTTTACTCGAATATTTACACAGACCTTCAAACATTTTCTTGAACGACTGCGCTCCAACAAGATTCCTTTCAGCCGGAGAAACCACGCCACTGACACCTTGAGCTTTTTCCAGTCTGAGAAGTAACTCATAAGTTGATCAGTGGCAGTAAGTGAATGGTTACCAACAACATTCACCAAGGCATCCCTTTTTACTTCTGGATCGTCTGCATTCACTTGGACATCACCACCATAATTTGTTGGCCAATCTTTCTCAGACTTCCACAGAAACTTGGGACCCTCCAGCCAACTATGGTTTTTCAGAAAGTCTGACACCTTTACTCCTCTGGAGGCAGCATCAGCAGGGTTGTCCTTAGAGCCAACATGTCTCCACTGGGAATGGCTTGAAACTTCTCTTATGGCTGTGATCCTATTCGCCACAAATGTATGGAAACGCTTGTCTTCATTATTGATGTACTTCAAAACTGAAGTACTGTCTGTCCAAAACACAGATTCATCAAAGTGAAGTTGAAGCTCTGATTTTAACATCACATCCATCCTAGCAGCCAGAACTGCAGCTGTTAGTTCCAGTCGTGGAATAGTTACAGATTTTAATGCCGTAACTCTGGCCTTTCCCAATAGGAACGCAACATGAGCCATACCTTTGGAGTTCTGCAGCCTGATGTAAGTTACAGTGCCATAACCATCTTTACTGGCGTCTGCAAAATGATGTAGTTGTCTGTGTATGGGTGCACCAAAGTCTTGTGGCTTTATGCATCTATCAACCCTGAACGATGCTAGCAACTCCAGATCTGCCAACCATCTTTTCCACTGATTTTCGATATCTGGTGGCATGACATCGTCCCATCCACAGCCTGCAGAGCTCCTGTTGCATGATTTTTGCAGACAAAGTGACTGGCGCCAACATACCTAAAGGATCGTACACTGAACTGGCTGTGGACAACATGCCACGTCTGGTTAGAGACTGCTGCTTCACTTCCATCTTGAACTTAAAGGAGTCTGACTCGACGCACCAAAGCAGACCTAAAGCTCTTTCCATAGGAAGATTGTCTCGATCCAGATTCAACTCTTTCAGATCTTTAGCCCGTTGTTCTTCTGCAATTGTCTGCAACACTGCCCGACTGTTGCTAATCCATTTTTCCAAAATGAAACCACCTCTTTTACAGAGAGCCGAGAGATCTTTTATCATCTGGATGGCCTCCTTTTCTGAGCCTAGGCTCATCAAACAATCGTCCACATAAAAGTTTTGCTTGACAGCTTGAACAGTCTCAGCAGAAAAGTCAGACTTGTCATCAGCAGTCCGTCTCAGCGCATAACTAGCGCAACTGGGTGATGAAACGGCTCCAAACAAATGCACCGTCATCCTGTAGTCCTGAAGCTCTCTGCTCATGTCCCCTTGTGGCCACCAGAGAAAGCGAAGAAAATCTCGATCCTGTTCTGCAACCTTCACCTGGTGAAACATAGCTTGTATGTCACCCATAACTGCTACAGGCTCCTGCCTGAATCGAGTGAGAACTCCAAGCAGTGAACTGGTGAGGTTGGGTCCTTGCAACAGTTCTCCATTTAATGATGCTCCTTTAAATGTGGCACCACAGTCAAATACCACTCGTAAGGAACCTTTTCTGGGATGATGAACACTGTGGTGTGGTATGTACCAGACCTTTCCACTCTGCAAATGCTGCTGAGGAGCTTGCTCCGCATATCCTTTATCAATAACCCCGTTGAGAAAGCTTGAATATTCCTTGTGCAATGTTGGGTTACTCACAAACCTTTTCCTCAATCCAAGTATCCTTTGTTTTGCCACTGCAAAGTTGTTTGGAAGAAGAACATCAGGTTTCTTAAGAGGCAGCTTCAGGGTGTACCTCTCATTCTGTAGCTCGGCAGAGGATTCCATGACTTCCAAAAACTTAAGGTCCTCTTGAGACATTTCTTTGTCCTCTGAGGTTTTTTCATTAAAATCATGCATATACTGATTCCTCAGCATGATTTCCAAGTTAGACACTGAAATCCTGTTCACCACAACAGAGGAAAGCTCCACGTCAAGACTGCTGCCATTTCCACTTCCAGTTACAGGGCCATTGATAACCCATCCCAAGACTGTTCTTATAGCGTATGGGCTATCTCCACAACTGTTGACAATTTCCCATGGTTCCAATAACTTGGGAGTGTTGGTTCCTATCAACATGTCAACATTGGCGTTTATACTTGGAATATGGACTTTTGACAGATGAGGCCACCTTTTCACATCTGCGGCAGTAGCAATATTGTCTGCAGTGACTGGCATCTTCTTCTGTGTAAGAACTTCTGGAAGGAGATAAAAGTTGTTTTCCTCAAGACCAGACACCTCCAAACCCAATAAGGAGTGTGCAGGAACAACTTTTTCCTGTCCCATTGTTTTCAGAAGAAAATGGGTTCTTTTCCCTGTAATGTTCAACTTCTGCATAAGATCTTCTGAAAAGAATGTAGCTGAACTTCCAGGGTCCAGAAATGCATAGGTCTGTATGACCTCACTTCCCTTAGTGGACTTAACCTTCACCGGCACAATAGAGAGAATGCAGCGATCCTTTCTGGCCCCTGTATGCCCACATGTCTGAGGGAGAGTTGATGGTTTAACTCCTGGTGACTCACTTGATGGTTCTAACTCCACATCTGCCTTCTTGATATGGAGCACAGTGGGATGTTGTTGTTCACAAACCTCACAAATCAAGCGTTTATTACAGGTCCGGCTTATGTGTCCGGTGCATAAGCATCCAAAACAAATGCCTTTCTCCTAACAGATTTCGGTGTTACAACTTCAAGATCTCCAAAGATGGGGTCAGAAAGAATCCTCATATGCTTTTCAAGAAATAAAACCACATCCAAAAAATGAGCTCTGTCATGGGAGGCTTCCATAATGTCATGGGCCTTAGTTCTCCATCGTTCCCTGAGCTTGAATGGCAGTTTGGAAATGATCAGTCTCATATTAGTTGGCAAATCCAACTCGTACATGTAATGAAGTTCTTCCATTAGATTGCAACATCCACGCAGAAACAAAGCATAAGCTTGCAGGGCTTTGACATCCTCTGACTTGATTGTTGGCCAAGCCAGAACCTTTTCTGTATATGCAGCTGAAATCTTGTAATCATTTCCATAATGTTCCTTCAGAAGACCCTTTGCCACAATGTAGCCACGTTCAGGAGCCATGTGTTGACAGCTACGAACCAATTCCTTTGGCTGTCCCCTTGTGAACTGTTCCAAGTAATAAGCAGTCAGCTCCACTAGCTTTGTCCTCCACTCCTTGTTCGAATGCTTTAATGAAAGCTTTGTATTGAAGTGGATCTCCTTCAAATACAGGAATGTCTCGTGTTGGAAGAGACAATAAGCGCTGCTGGTGAACAAGAGTAGCTGTGATTTCATTTTGCTTGTGCATAATAGCAATAACATCTCCAGATGTAATTTCATCACCTTGTAGGTTTGCATGTTGCCTGTTTTCCAAAGCAGTTGTTGTACCAGCTTGCAAACCTTGTGATGATTTTCCATGTTTTTGATCATATGCATCAGCATCTTGTTTTACTGCACTTGAATCGTGTATTTGAGTTGGCTTTGGGTTAACGTCCATTGCTGGCTGTTTGTACTATGGCAATGACCAATCCTTTTGCGGTGGTTTGCTTGCAACGGGCTCATATTCCTTTGCTGCGGGGTTAAGAGTGTTAAGTGGTTTCAGCTTCCTCTTTTCCCTTTCAAAATATGAGTTCATGCCATTTGATGGTACCCGAGAGGAACGTCCATCTGAAGCCTGCAAAACTGCTAGCTTAGCAGTAGATGCTGCTAACTCAGTTTCCAACTTGAGCTGTTCCTTTCTCCTCCTTATTTGTTGCTCCTGTTCATCCAATGCATGTTGTTCCTTTAATGCTGCCATCCGAGCAACAAGTGCAGCTCTTTCTGCTGCTGCTTTAATTTGTGCAGAGGAAGTGGTACTTGATTTGTTACTGATGTAACTTTTGTTTGAATGTTTTCCCACATTGGAAACACTATCATCAGGATTAATTTCATCACCACAATCACCATTTTCATGATTACCTTCATTTTCAGGCACACACTTTTCATTTTTCAAAACCCACTCTTGTGTATTGGCAATACACAAGAGTGGTACCTCAGAACTGTTTCCATTTTGCATTAAACCTTGTATTGTTTTTCTTAAATTGCTAACCTTATTTAGCTTAGATTTTCTACCATTTTGTAACCTGTCTAACCTGTCGGCAAGAGCTTTAGCAGAAAGTTTGACAACCCGCTTGCTTTGCGTTTCACATTCAACAACAGTGTCCTGTTTGCCAACAGCTGGCACGCTCACAGCTGACGTTATGTCCGTGTCCGCAACGCACTGCTCCATGTCCATTTTAATAGTCCGACCGTCAAACAATTGTTACAAAATTACCAACACAAAGGTTTTTGTTCATCCCATTCAGCAACCAATGCATTGGACTTACACCTTATTTTTTGTGTGCACACAACTAAATGGCCATCTAAACTTGCGGTAGCGCTACCTTACCCCAGTCAGATGAAACAGCTGTTGTGTGTCTCCGGCAGCGGGAAACTCCGCGACGTCCAAACCGAAACCTCCAGTCAGCAGCCTGTTGTGATGAGATGTTCTCCGGTGTCCTGGTCAGCCGATGAACAGGTGGACCACAACAGATGAAAAGATGCACCGCAGCTCCTCTCCAGCGTCCCGATCAGCTGATCAGCCACAGCTGGCTGCGCGCTCCAATTACGCGATCCGTGTCTGCTCTCTCGCGTTGCCGCAAATCATGGTAAACTTCTTCTCGATTAATTAACAAAACGGGAAGATTTTTGACTGAAAATATAGTGGCCAAGCCCACGCTTTAGGCCACTGAGGTGCTCCACCACGGATTAATTAATTGACGCACATTTCACCTTCCGATTAAATGAAACATTGTCCATTCAGTACTTGCCAGTTGAAAATTGTCCATTTATTCCATGTAGTATTTCCTTTCCATTCCAGCATTAATACTCCAACAGTTCACAAAATCACAGCCCAACTGCAGCTCCTCTGCCTTGAGCTTCATGTGACCAGAGGCCTGTACTACGAAGCTGGATTTTCTCTTATCGAGGTAACTTCAGGGTTAACTCTGGGTTTTCCGTACTACGAAGCTGGTTCACTTCTTACCGGGGTAAATCACCATGGTAACTTATGCTGAACGGCTAACCTGCTCCGGAGCAGGTTATGTTCTGGATAAGAGATCAATGAGTACAAAAGCACCACCTCCTGACCAATCAGCTCTCTTAGAAAATGACCTGCCCATTCTTAAAAGACCCTGTCAACATTGGTGCGTGGATCGCGAGAGGAGCGCTTAGGAGAGAAAGAGTTTTTAGGGATAGATGCAATTTTTTAATTGGCCAAAATATATATTTAAAAAATAATCATTGAGGCACGTGGGGGATATTATTCTGTAGGTTTGACATCCTGAGATCAAAGTGTCAGGGAGCATAATAACTATTTATTTATTGTAATTGTAAAAAATTGACGAAAATATATATTTGTAAAATAATCCTTGAGGCACATGAGGGATATTAGTCTGTATGTTATACAGTTGGTTTGAAATCATTCACTCAAATGATTGAAGCATAATAGGTTTGTATTTTGAATGTTGAATATTAAACTAACTTAATGTCTCTTATGAAAGGAAGGGCACTGAGGAAGCGATCTGCCCCAAACGTCTGTGCCGTAATAAAGTGACATTGTGTGATCAGAGTGCTGTCTGTTTATATTGTCTGATAAATTAATATTGTATGATCTCGTGAATTTACACATTAACAGAGTCGGCAATTTTCTGCCAGCATTCCTTCCTGGCTTTTGCTGCAGCAACAGTGTTGCTTTTGGCCTGGATGATGTGTTTGAATTCTTCATATTGTTGAATAATAATTGTCTGCTCCTCCATGGTAAAGGGTAAAGTAGCTCTGCAGGGTTTCTGCATGTTTGTGATTGGTCAGACGCTGCAAACACCTCCCCTTTATGTGAACGCGCAGAGATCCAGATTGGAAAACCCTGGGTTGATAACCAGCTTCGTAGTACCGCTTATCCTGGACTGCGAAGATCTGGTTAAGTCAATCCAGGTAACGGAGAGAGATCCTGGATAGGTTAATCCAGCTTCGTAGTACAGGCCTCTGGTGAATACAGGGTAGGTGTGGTGAGTGTGTGTGTGGGTGTGTGGGTGAGTGGGTGTGGTCAAAAATCTGCTTCCCTTTCTGGGCGGCACCTGAACCTACACGGTATAGTTCCTACTTATAGCAGACGTCTTAATTGGCTCCTACATCAGGTGTTGCTGGACGGATGAGCACACAGTTTTTCGACCGCTCCGGGCTCCGTTACGTTTGTTTGTTATATGCACTGGCAATGAATACTTGCATAATATTGAAGATCATTGAAATGGTGAGAAATACAAAACACATCAAATGAAGAAGCAAATCCGGAAGCGGTTTGTTTCACTAGACACAAGTTATAATAGTGCAGTAGCCAGCGCCTCGATTAGTTTTTAGCCTGCAGCCCCTCAGTGGCTTTAAGTGTTAGGCTTAGCTGCTACAAGTATCATCAGGTAAACTTGAGTTTAGGGTTAAAAATGGAGTCCATGTTGAAAAAACAAAGTCGAAGTTGAAGTCTATGCAAATAAAACAATACTTTCAATACATTCATTAAGAAAAGGAAATACTGACAGTTCCAATGCTTCTCTCTCAATATCTCCGTATCTACTGTCTATCTGAAAGAGCAAGCAACATGAGTTGTGGAAAAATAAACAATATATGAGGTGAAAGCAGCTTTCTTTCTGGTTGTGTCTAGTTGGGGTTACTTCTGTGTCAGTCACATGCACTCCTCACACAGAACAGGTTTTTTTTTTTTAGATGATATTGATTATATCTTCCAGTTAAATCCTGCTGTTACGACCCCGATTGTGTCTAGGGGTAGGGACGTAACAAATAAAACACAAACAAAAATATAAACTCAAACACAAGGGATCCAAAACAAAAACTCAATTTATTAACTAGCAAACTAAAGACGAGCTTCCAAAAAACAAGGGAAACCGATCGATTTGTGGCAGACAAACCACACCGCTGGTCAGGAACACCAGGAACACCAGGAACTAGCACACAGCTCAGCTCAGTTCAGTTCAGCACACAGCCAGACGTCAACTGCCAGGGACTGGATATCAGCTACACAGGTTTTTAAGCTGTCAGCCTGATGAGCCACAGCTGATGCCAATCACCAATCAGTGGGGAGAAAAGGGGGCGGTACCTGCAGAAAAGGAAAAGGAAGCAAGAAACTACAGAAACCACACGGTACGTAACACCCCCACCCATAAAAATCAACCCCACCTCCCATGAACATCCCACAAGATGTCCCAACAAAATAGCAGCAATAAAGCGTGCACACCAGGTGACACCACACCAGCCTGATGTAGCACCGCTCCAAGGGCACGAGCATCCACCTTGACCTGCCGATAACAAAAACATGGTCACAATCATCGCAGTCAAATAGCACACAACACCACACATGTAACACCACAGACAGAAAACAAGCAAAGGGTCAGCTGCCTGTGCAGTGATGAGCGCCCTAGGGTTCAGGGGCAAGGGGGTTGCAGAAGTAACCCCAGGCTCAGTCACCTTCTCTGGCTCCTTCAACCTGCGGTTCGCTGAATCGTCACCAGAGGGCAACACATCCTGGGACAGAACAGACCCAAACAATGAGTCCGACAACTCAACCTCCGGTGCCTGCTTGCGGGCCTGAGCTCTAGTTAACACGCTAACTACAAAGACATCAGGGTGCTGTTTACCCACATCATCCGGCTCAGACTCAGGTATCGGTTCACTAACAACCTCAGGCACAGGATAAACTTTACTTTAGCAATGTCATTTCCCATGATGAAGTCTATACCATCGATGGGAAAACAGGAGCGGACACCTACAGGGAAGAAACCCGTGGCTAGACCAGATTTTACATGCACCCGATGTAGGGGTGCAGGAACAAAACCCATTTCGATCCCTCTTACGACCACAGCACTCACCTCAGGCCTGACAGCCGCAGGTAGGACACTGTCAAGAATAAGAGACTGCGAACATGCAGTGTCACGCAAGACTCTAATCAGACGCTGGTTCTCCGGCTTTCCTGTGGCGGACACGTAACAGGAGAAAATAAATGGTCTGAAACAGTCATCGGGTACCCCAGACAGGTTGGAGGTGTCACTGAGGGACGTTGTGATCAGCCCCACCCCTTTCGGTTTTAATGGGGCCCCCTAATTATGTTGCCAGGCAGCGCAGTTGGCAATTAAGTGACCGGTTTTGTGACAAAAAAAAACACCTCCTCTCAGACTTGGGAGAGGTGGAACCCTCAGCACCGGGTACCGGTGATCTAGGCCTTGGAGAAGACCACTCACGATCGACAGGTTCACGCTTATCAAACATGTTCTTATGTGTTAACATGAATTCGTCTGCCAGGGTGGCAGCCTGCTGCAGAGTGGTCACCTTCTGTTCATTCAGATACACAGCGGTACGCTCGGAAACACAGTTCTTGAACTCCTCCAACAGCATTAACTCCCGTACCGAAGCAAAATCTCTAGCTTTACATGCCGCACACCACCTATCAAATAGCATCCCCTTCTCTCTGGCAAAGTCAAGATAAGTCTGGTTCTGGGCTTTCCTGAGACCGCGGAAACGCTGTCTGTAGGCTTCCGGCACAAGCTCATAAGCTCGCAGAATAGCGCTTTTAACCTGCTCATAGTCTAGCCCATCTTCCACTGACAACGACGAACAAGCCTCCTGAGCCCTACCTGTCAATTTACACTGCAGCAAAATAGCCCACGCATCTGCCGGCCAGTGTAACGCAGCGGCAATACGCTCAAACGCGCAAAAGTATGACTCAATCTCTGCTTCACGAAATGTAGGGACTAAAGAAATGTGTTTACTCACATCAAAGGAGAAAGTAGGGCCCGATGAAGCCTGGACCTCCGAGGACAGAGCTGCACGGGCCTGCACCTCCACCTGTCGCAGCCTGACAGCAGTGTCTGCCTCCAGCCTCTTCAGCTCTATCTCCCTCCGAAGCTGATACTCGCGCTCACGCTCCTCCTTTTCCAACTGCAGTCGGGCTAATCGGATTTTTAATCTGGCATCCAATTTGGAGCCAGGGCTAGACTCAGCAGAGAAAGGAACAAAGGTCGGCAACGTCACTGGCTTCACGATAACCTGATCCCCCTTCATGCCCGGAGTAAAACTAACCGGCTGTCTGGCAGTCCCTTCAGTCGGATGACCTGAGCGGCTCACCGCTGAAAGCTCATCCGCTTCCTGGTGACTTACACCCGGGGAAGCTTCTGCCTCGACCGCAACCTGGGACACATCCCCAGGGGCCGGCAAACTCACCACTCCCTTCCTCAACAAACCCTCCAGAACAACGGCTCTGAGCTCCGCTTTCGGGAGAGACCGTGACACCTCAATCTCATAGTAACCTGCAATCTCATGTAAGTCACTCTTCCTGCATTTATCCAACGCAGTCAGAGACGGGTTGGAGACAAACACCTGTATGTCAAAAGTTGCCATGCTTCCCACACAACTTGAGAAAAGCAGGACACACAGCAACCCACCACCGGAGACAACCACGGCAAATATGATGCCGGAGACCAAACAGCAATGGTGCAAAAAAAAAACCAAACCTCCCCAGAACCTGCCTAACACAAACTTACCTATCTATCTTCTGAGGCGTGCCGGGCTCGAGGCGTCTTACAGGCCTAAACATCAGCGGCCGAAACCCTGACAAGCCAGCCCCCTCTGGAGAATAAAATCCCCGCCCGGAATTAACCCCGAAAATAAAAAAGGCAAAACAACAAAAGAGTGCCCGTTGGAAAGGCCGATTACTCAGCCCAGCTGGACACTCACCTGACTTAACTGGGGAAGCCACACACCACACACCACACACCACAGGCTGACGGCACTCAGACACCACTACTCACCGTGAAACACACCGGACCACGATCCCGGAACGAGCCCCCAAATCTGTTACGACCCCGATTGTGTCTAGGGGTAGGGACGTAACAAATAAAACACAAACAAAAATATAAACTCAAACACAAGGGATCCAAAACAAAAACTCAATTTATTAACTAGCAAACTAAAGACGAGCTTCCAAAAAACAAGGGAAACCGATCGATTTGTGGCAGACAAACCACACCGCTGGTCAGGAACACCAGGAACACCAGGAACACCAGGAACAAGCACACAGCTCAGTTCAGCACACAGCTCAGTTCAGCACACAGCTCAGTTCAGCACACAGCCAGACATCAACTGCCAGGGACTGGATATCAGCTACACAGGTTTTTAAGCTGTCAGCCTGATGAGCCACAGCTGATGCCAATCACCAATCAGTGGGGAGAAAAGGGGGCGGTACCTGCAGAAAAGGAAAAGGAAGCAAGAAACCACAGAAACCACACGGCACGTAACACCTGCTGTCACCACTCCAAGTGAAGAAAATCCCTCCACATGAAACCAAGTTCCTCAAAGGAGCCAAACACACAATACCATCTTGTGGTGAAAAATGCTTCCCAAGTCATTGCAATGAAGACCTTGACTGTTATTTGACATAATGATATGCTATGAAATAAAGGTGTGGGGCTTGCTTAACTTCTTTCTAAAAGCAAAGTGTTTAGCTGACTTTCATCATGAGAGCTGCAGCATATGTTGTTGACACACAGTTTGGCAGAGTCTCTAATGAAACAGTACAAGCTGCTTTATTAGGAATTCTCTGTCCTGCAAGGCTATGGGAGAAATCCCAAATGGTGTATAAGAGTGTTGTTTCAGCTACAAATGATGCAAACACAAGAAATGGAAAATGTCAAACCTGTGTTTTTCACACATTTGCATAAACACTACAAACTCAACTTCACTGTAGAGACCAGGGCAAATTTTGAGAGGTTTACATGTAAGATATAGTGTATGTATATAGTATATGTAAAGTGTAGATATAACAGAGATTATATTTTCTGTCCATACTTGGCGGCTGCAGTTTAGCTGAAATGTTATCAAAAGAAAATTACCTAAATAATGAAAACTGAAATAATGTTTCTCATGAATCTTCAGAATAATTCATTAACTACAGCACAGCATGGGATTTCTCACATTACCTTGTTGAGAGAATTTAATGACAGCCTGTTAGAGCTTTTATGTGTCTCTATCTTTGTGTTACCTTCTACTTTGCCAGCTATCCATGATAAACATATGCCACAGTTCTCATGACGACAGCAAAACTTTTGGCTTATATAAAGAAGGTAATTCATGTGTATCCACTTTTCCCTGAAGGCATCAACAGACAGCACAATGAGGGCAGCTTTGGCTTTGCTGCTTTGCCTGTTGGTTTCACAGGCTCTTGAGATGCAAGCAAGTGAAGACGAGGAGACCAAACTTCATGATGTCCTGTCTGACTTAAAGCAATCTTTGAACCCTGACACCACAGCTGATCAGTCCATTTACCAGACCAGTACTAACCCTGATATCTGGGTGGAGATGAGGTTGCTGAGAGACATGGTGGTGGAGCAGAAGGTGGAGCTGAGGAACGTGGAAACCAGGCTGAGAGAAACAGAGATACAGGCAGATGAGCAGAAGTTGGATCTCCACCTCATTAAAGCCAGCTTGGAGGAGCTGAAAAGAGATCACACTGCAATGAAGGAGAAACTGACAAACAGTGAAAAGCAAGTAGATGAACTGATGAAAGAAAACATGCAGCAGTCCACTGAGCTGTCAGATCTCAAACTGGGACTTGATGCCAGTGAAAAGCAAGTAGATGAACTGAAGAAAGAAAACATGCAGCAGTCCACTAAGCTGTCATATCTCAAACTAAAGCTTCATGCCAGTGAACAGCAAGTGGAAACACTGAAGGTTGATCTTGAAAACCAGACAGCTGAACTGTTGTCCACACAAGTCAGAGTGGAAATCAGTGAAGAAGAGCTGCGACTCCTAAAACCTAAGATGGATGAGGTGCAGGCCCAGAACGCAGCCCAAGAAGAGCAGCTTTCATCTTTGAGGGTTCGCATGAACACTACTGAGAATCAAGTGGACAGTCTAGTCAAAGAGAGTACAAAGGTGGCATTTTATACTGCTTTGACAGACTCAGGAGGTGTAGGACCTTACAATACTCCAATAGTCCTCAGGTTCAGCAAAGTCTTCACTAATGTTGGTAATGCCTACAGTCCAACCACTGGCTACTTCACTGCACCTGTTAAAGGAGTGTACTATTTTAGATTTACAGTGTGTGGTTACACAACCTCTGGCACAATGGGTGTGCAACTATTTCATAACGAGAAATCTGTATTAATGAATTGGAAAATAAGGGATAATGGGTACTTTGAGTTTCTGTCGAATGCTGTTATTCTTGAACTGAATGTTGGTGATGAGTTACATTTGGTCCTCCGGAAAGGGGATGCAATCTTTGATGATGTAGACAATTACACTACATTCAGTGGATTCCTGCTTTTTAATATGTAACATCAATCCAATAAAATGTGGAATAATCCTGTAGAATAACAGAGATGAGAACTAAAATAAATGGCTGTCGGCCTTCCTGTTTAATTATCAGAGTCAATGTAAAATATTCACCATGTGCATCTTGATAATCATCCAAATAAATACATATTTTTCACCCATGTATATTGCTATTTGTTGTTTTTATCTAACAAGTCTTTCAGTGTATTTTCTACAACACGTGAACTATTATATTTAAAGATTAGCAAAATAAAATTATGTTAGCATAACACTCCCAGTGGTACTTTAGGGATGGCTAAAAATATTTGTCAGCTCCTTTTCTCATAAAATATCTTTATTTTATATTCCAAAATCTACATGAACTAATAGATACACTTTCAAATGAGAGATAAATCTTGCTTCATAAGAAATGATCTCTCTTATAAATCATGCGAGTATCCATGAAAAACACCTGAACTTAGATTTTGATACTTAATGGGTACACTCACCCTAACACCTGAAAACATTCATTAGAAAATTAAAAAAGTAATCAAATGTAATAAGTAACATCACTTTGATTAAAGGTAGGGTTGGTAATCCTGTTCAGAAACACTTTTTGTTATACTGGGAGAAATGGTCCTTCTATTATGAAAGGTATCAATACATTATGGCTTTAGAAAAAGGAACGGAAAAAATCAGAGCTCTGTAGCGGCCACAGGACTGATAAAACCCCGACCAATCCGAGCCGTTCGGTGCAAACAGAAAAAACCAATCAGGTGGCTTCATGTCTAGTTTTGCTTCCGCATACAGTCTACGCCCCGCCCCCCTCTCTCCCTGCCTACTGCGCGCGTGCACAGTCTTCACCTGTCGCTGTTACCGAAAAAACCAGCACACCTCTCTGCAGAACTACCGAATACGGATGTAATATTTATTAAAGAGCAATGGCTGAGAAAATACCACTTGCACGTCTACTTGTAACGACTCGTCCAGAGAAAAAGCCAAGAAAGACAAGCCGGAGGAGGAAAGTACTGCTAATAAAAAGGCTCTGGATAAAGCAAGAGGTCAAACAAGAATCAACATCGGAGTAACATTTGAGCGGCGGAGACAACTGAGGGATCTGAAGGGCCTGAACAGTGATGCTGAGGTTGCTTTCTTTCTGTTGGACAGGTAATGATTTGTTTTGCTTCGGGGGAGAATTTGTTATATGTATGTGTAAGTTATGCTAACGTAGCTACTTTTGTAGCTTGTATTAGCGTAATGCTAATATTAGCTTTGCTGTGTGTTTAAAACAGGTCGGTGACGCCAGTATTGAAAAGATTATAGTATATTATTTTGAAAGATATTACTCTACCCTAGTCTTCAGTGTCTGCATTATTACTGTGATAAAAAGACTTACGTATATTGGCTTTTACACGTTACAACTGTGGTGATGTAGCTCATCTATGTTTTCATAGCCATGAGAAGGACCGATCAACCTCGACGCCGTCTAAACACGGATTGATGAGACCCCCTCTCCCTCCAGTTCAACTATTGTTTCTGAGTCTCTGTGCGACCGGTGAGTTCAACTTGCTGCTGCTGTTGCTATGAATATGACTTTGGTGGGATATAAATATCTGTCTTTCATAGTATTTCATATTTCTAGCTTTTTCTGTTTTATGTGCTTCAAAGTGCCATTTGAGGTACTTCAGAAAACAGCATTATTGCACATACAATATGTGTTATCAGTGATATCTGCCATATCATTATACAGACATTGAGTAAATGTTAGTGATTAGATATTTTGAGAAATATGATGGCCTGAGGATAAAACCTGTCCTTCACCTTAGGAGGTCCATCACTTCACACTGAGTTGTTAACATCAACAACAACAACCATCAACACTAAAATAAAACACAGCTAGCATAAGTTGTACCTCTAACTGTGTGTGGTGTCGGTGGAGTAATTGATCATGCTACAAGCTTGTCTATGGACTATACTCTGGTAGATGCTATGCAGAGAGGATAGGAACAAACTGAGCATCTTCTCAACAGTTTATATCAATCTTTATGCTCCTTTGGTCCAACTGCCAAACCCAAGACTTCTATTTCTACATATAAAAAGTTCTGTGTTTTGTCCTCTGTGAATGAAGAGTAAATGTATGTTGACAGTATTTTCTAATTTTGTAATCTTCACAGAGATGATGACGTGATGAGATGTTAATTCTTCAACTGGTTTGGGCAGACATCTGTCCCTCCCCCAGCCCAGCCATTACTGCAGCTATCCCCCTCGTTGACACCTCTAGTATGCTACCCCCACTAAGCTCAAAAGCACACAGGAGCTTTTGCAGACCCAACTCAGCAGAGGCCTAGGTGAGTTTTCTTACAATATTGTAGTTTGATGAAGAAGTTCTAACATAATTATGTGCAAAAGAAATGGGAAATAAAGCTCTAAGTATTCTTATTCTTTGATTATCTCTAAAATGTATTCATTATTGTCAGATGTGTAATTGTGATATTCTTCTTAAAGGTAAATCACTGCCAAAGGAGTAGATCACCACCGCTGACAAATACTCCCTACACACAGCCTGACCTGTCTGCCTTACCTGGAAACACCTTTTCCAATGTGTAGATATACTCATGTTGAAAATGTACAGATTATTTATGTAACAATAAAAAGGGTTATACCAATTTTGTTGTAATTATTCTGTAATCACTTATTTTTAATGTGGTGGTGAGAAAATATATTGCTTCTGTTGCAGAAATAGTCAAATGAAAGGCATTCATCATTTTCAAATTTTTATTAAAAACTGACAAAATATAAATAACAAAAGACCAAATTTAAAATGTAAAATGTATACTTCCAGGTGAGGGTTAGGGTTAGGAAGCAGGTTGTTACCCACAGCACTTTTTTTCTAGATCTGTGGGCATCTCACGGCACTTCCTGCACACACACCATGTAGGTAGAGGTGGAGCTGGAGGGCCTGGTGGAGGAGCATCTCCTGATGCTGACATCTGTAGGACATCAAACATGAGGCTTGGGTCTCTTGATCTGAAGCAACTGATGAGATTCTTCCAATCTCAGTCGTTCAATTCTAGCCTGTAAAAAATAGTTCATCAAGAAGATTAGACTCTCACCATCTTGTCCTTTATTATTACTAATATTGTAATTTCATTTATTATATTTTTGGTATGTTGCCGGACCAGAGTTGAAAGTTTCATGTTTATGAATGACAATAAACTCAGAAATGTTGTGTTCACAGTAAATGGCAGGTCATTGTTTACAGTTCTTGATAATGTTGAGATCAGGAAAAAAGATGCTATTTTAGAAAGGCTACCTGCTCATCTGCAATTCTTTGAGCTTGCAGATTCTCCACTCGTTGAATATCCTCATCTTGTAAAAGCTCTCCGGTCGCAGTCCGGCTTGCTCCACGTCCTGTATCTCAAGTTCCTCTGCCTCTGCCCCTTGCACCCCCTCTAGCACGGCCTCCTCTGGCTCTAGCACGACCGCGTCCCCTTGGAGCTGAAGACGTGCTCGGTTCAGGACTGTGGCTCGGGTCTGAGCCAGTGCTCTCATCGTGTAAACTCTAACAATGAAACAACAAACATAGCGTTAGCCTAATAGAATATGTGTCTAAGTTTTATAGAAAAATTGAGATATTGGCCCAAATTTACTTTCCTAACACTTCTGCATCACCCTGCATAATTGTCAATAAAAAACATAGCAGATATGCTACGTGACTAATAAAAACATAAAATACACGTTTATCAGTGAAAAACACGTAACAGTTATTACAATGTAATTTAGCTGATGGGTCTGAACCATAGGTCTGAATCCAGCCTATCCTTGGGGAGATTCAGCAGATTCAGACCCGGGTCCCGGATCTGAATCTGCACAGACTGATGTGCTATAAAACAAACAAAAAACATAATAATATAGTTTACTTACAGGTAAATGAGACATGAGACTGTTTGGTTGTTGTCCAAAATACTTGGAAATGGCTAGCTCGTTAGGTTAGCTCTCCTCTCCTCCCTGCAGCAGTGTGCGCGTTCCAGTTTGTGGGGGCGTGGCTTGGACGGACTCACTGACGGGAGGGGGAGCAGCGGGGTGGAACTTAGAGGAGGCAGGAGGAGGTGCTATTTTCAAATCTTGCTAGCTCTCTTGCTAGGTTTCCAACATTACCAACCCTACCTTTAAGTAATTGAAATAGTTACATTATTCATTACATTTCCAAAATAACCTTCCCACACCTGACTGCCTTTATTGTGACCTCAGGGCCCATGTTCTACCCCAAATATGGAAAACTCCCTAAGACACAGGACTAAATCCACAAAGAGTGGATTGCTTCCACTAACAGCTCCATGAGTTGCAAAGCATTTACACTTGTTCTAAGGTCATATCCACAATAGATTTTGCACTAATGATATGTCGGCACAAACACACCCATAAGGTTTTGCAGCTGTTCCAGTGTTCCAGGCTTTTCTGCACATTTCAGCACACAGATTGGTCCATAATGAAAACTACATAGAGCACAAACCCTCAAACTACCTGCACACACACACACACACACACACACACACACACACACACACACACAGCCTTGTCTATATGCCATTGTAGGGACACAAGACGTGGACATGCAACCTGGAAACCACCCTTTCTAAAGGGTCGACAGCACTGAAAAACATCAGGCAGTATACTGGAGCAGCCAGAAACACTAATGTCACTTCAAATTGTCAATCAGACAAAGTAGAGTCCCTCACTAGACCAGGGACAGCTTCCTGGGGGCTTTCTGTTAATTTTGAGGTCCACATTTTACACACATTTTTTGATTTTTCGGTCTTCCTGAGGACCACTTCACACACATTGAGGTTTAACTTACTTTGTAGTGACCTTAAACACCACTGACTCTGTTACCCAGACAGTTCAACTTGTGAACCAGCTGAGAACCAATTTAATTTACTTTTCCATGGCTCGAGGTGGTAAGGGAGCCATGTCATTGCATCACTGTATACGTCAATTACGTTGTTGCTTTACCTGAAACACTGGCGCTAACACGTGTTTATGCAGCTGTTGCCCCTGGCTTTACCGGGCTTCTTTGGCATCCAAACACAGCTATTTGTGCTGCTAAGCAGGATTTGAATGGAAGGTGATTACGTTCTCGAAGACAGGTAATAATTTAACACGTTTTGACTTGTACTAACGCTGAATGTGAGATGATTATGTTAGCTAACTCACAACACAAATGCATATGAATTTCACCACCAGTCAAATGTTCAAAGGATAATTGACTCCTTTTCTATTCACCATTATGCCTGGTGAAGGTTTTCAGTCCACAAAACACTCATGGAGCCTCAGAGATTATCGTTGTACCCGCATCCACTACAATTTCACCGCTAGACGTTGCACCTCTTGACTGCATGTAACCAAACCCCCCCCCCCCCCCCCTTTCCGCTCGCCTCCCCCTCTACCTGCCTGTTTTCAGTGACGCACTTTCCATCCACGGACAAATCAGCCGACTAGGGATACGACGACACCTTGCAATGTCGAGTCATGAAGTAAGTACATAATGCAAACGAGACTAACGTATTAATAACGTATTTCTAATGAAGTGTAACAGTTGTTAGCTGTCTAGCTTTCCGATACTAACGTTAGCACCAGAAGTTGAAAATTAACAAGCTGAACATAGTAGCCAAGCAAACAACCAAGATGTGTGTTGTAGTGTAATGTAGCCAGAGTCTGGTTCATCAACTGTCTCTGAGGTAGCTAATGCTAAGTTTGTCCCTTAAAAAACTATAACGTTATCTTATAATTGTTGCTGCTCTGTTAACTGTTGAAATTTGACTTTGCTATGGGCAGCGGCAGCGACGTGTCTGCTGACGCAGGCTGCACCGAGTGGCTGCCGCCTCAGAGGAAACAGAGACGGGGGCGGGGCGTCAGGTGAGGTGTTAGAGGAGCTTGCGGGCACACCAGGAGAGGAGCTGGTACAAGAGTATCAGCTGAGGTAATGGCAGGAGAGAAGAAACAGAGGTTTGTATCATATGTGCTTCTATCCATTTGTATTTATTGAATTGTATATGTATATGTGTATATATATATATGTGTGTGTGTGTGTGTGTGTGTGTGTGTGTGTACATATATATATGTGTGTGTGAAATGCCAGTGTCAGGGCCGTCATGGGGCTCCACCATCCGCAGGGACTCAACTGCCATGGTGTGTTTGTGGGACTAAAAGGAGATGCCCACAGACTTGGAGAGGAGGTGCTGTGGCCAGGATCCAGCCCATTGCATCAGCAGACTGCCCTCTTTCTCCCTGTACTGTCTAGACGCTGGTATTCTTCGAATACAGACATCTGCAGCAACATGCACCCCACATTCATTTTTTCAATAAATTATGTGTGGACTTGCTTCCTTCACAAATAACCACATTTTGAAACAAGTTTTTTGCTTGGTGGTAAACAGTATATCAATTTACATTTTACTTGTGTATTGTCAGTGGCAATGATTGAATTACACCCTATATGCAGCATTGGACTAAGCCAGTGGAGCCCTAACTAATACTGTAGTTATAGTGTTACAAAGGATACTGTTGAAATGGATAAAGAATGAATATGATGATCAAGTCATGACAAGGTATTTTCAAAAAAGGTTGTGTAAATCTCTTTCTTTCATAAGTAATGTAATTACAAAACACTGTAAAGGTTTTCTGCTTGGTGTTAAACAATACATCAATTTACATTTTATTTGTGTTATGTCAGTGCCAATAATTGTAATAGACTTTCTATGTAATATTAGATCGAAGCTTGACAAGCGCAGTTTCGGGAGCGGGAACACACACCAATCACAACCCTTCCGGCTCCTATATAAACAGACCTAACCAGCTGCCCCCTCGTTCGCTTGCATTCGTGTTTCTCCCGTCTGTGCTAGAACAAACAATCTCGATAACAAGTTACTAATTAATAGTAACTTACCAGTCTCCACGGCATGGATTTCTTGTCTCTGTCTCCCTCCGACGATGAGGTCTTTGGAGGTATACCGGTTACCCAACGCCAGGGTCTCCAACCAGCTGAAGAAGTCGCCATAGCCTCGACGTCCGAGGCACCACCTTCCCGGCCCCCAAACCAGCCAAGGAAGCGGTCGACTCCCGCTAGCTCCATGTCCTCTATCGTCACCATCCCGCCCGGATCATCTCTCCTAAACCTCCAAGACTACAGTTCTTCCGACGACGACTCCACCTCGCCAGGTACACCTCCTCCACCAGCCAAAAGAGGACGCGGCGCTTCAAGGACTTCCTCCAGAAGACCCCGCAGTCATCCAACTCCCTCACCTACGAGGATAACTCCAGCCCCCCACGTGCGCTCCGACACCGGCGTCTCCACCCGCAGCCGCTCGATGCGTCACCATGCCCCACCAAGGTCCACTGCCAGCCAGTTCTCCTCAAATATCTCTGACTGGACCGTGGTCACCCTCCAAAAGACACTCCGAGAGAGGGGAATCCACTTCAGCCGTGCCGACAACAAGGCCAAACTTTTCAACTGCCTCATGGCCGCTTGCTGCTCCCACACCACCGTCCCCACTGGCGTCCCTCCAAGCGACGTCACCACGCACGCCGCACGGGATGACATCAGAACCCCGCCCAGAGATGTCACTTATTCCCAGCCTCCAATCCAAAGAGGAGGAAGAGCTCGTCAAGGCTCAAGGAAGCTCCGGTTACCGCCCACCACACGAATCCTGCGCAATCAGTCAGGGAAAAGGAACCTGGCACCGGGATGCCAGGACACCCAGCCTTCTCCTCACAACCAGCTCACCTCCCCCGTTCAGCAGCTACGGCTGGCACCGGGTTGCCAGTACGTACTGCTTCTCAGCGTCAACACACTTACGCAGCAGCTCACCTTGGCACCAGGATGCCTGAAAGCTTTGCTGCTCCCTCCGTTCAACTTCAATCGATGCATCAAGGGGCGCGCGGCACCGGGATGCCAGCGCCTACAGCCTGCTCCTCCTCCTTCCAGCAGCAGCAGGCTGCCTTGGCAGGAGCTGATAGCACCGAGATGCTAGATCCATTCACAGCTCCTTTCAGTCATTACCCGAGCTCAGTGTCTCGCGGGACGTATGGCACCGGGATGCCTGCGCCCCCAGCACTGCTTTCGGCTCAAAATCAGCAGGCTGCCCCGGCAGGAGTCTTTGGCACCGGGATGCCAGCCTCCCACCCCGACCTACTTTACGGGCAGCCAATTCAACCAAGCGAGGTCACCGGCACCGGGCTGCCGGTCCTTCCCGCACCACACAATCCTGCAAGATTCACCCTGCTTACAGCCAATCCAGCTACGCGTCCCCCCGCATCCCTCGTCTCCCGTCTATCGCCCGTCCCCACCAACATAAGAAAACAAATATTAGACGGTAATTACGTAGACCTAGCCTTATCACTCCTTTCCTCCCTCCACCAATCACCGGTCGATAGACAAACCGACGATCCAGTAAGGTGTTTCCACCAAAAATCATCCTCCGGTTTCAGGGAACTTAATCCCACAGAATTTGCCTGTACATTTTCCCTGTACAGAGACGTCCTCTGCTCCAGGTTTCCGGCACGACGCCAAGAACTGGACGACTATATGTCAATCGTCCTCAATTTGGCACTCCGTTTTGGTGATTTCGGTTTCTATCAATACCATATCCACTTTGCTTCAGAAGCGGCAGCCCGTCTCCAACAATTTAACGAGGTTACATACTGGGGCACATTAGACACAGAAACGTATTGTCGTATCTTTGCCGCCCGAGCCGCTCAGCCTTGTAGCCTTTGCGGCGCACCTTCCCATCCCGCATCCACCTGCTCTATCCCGGCCAAGATCAATATACGACATAATCCGACCAGGAGTTATGCTCTTCCCCATACACAATCACCAGCCCCCCCAGCGACTCTTATTCCCAGGCCAGTCGTACCTAATCGCCCCCTCTTTTCACCTAACATTAATGGTGTGGACAAGAGGGGCAGACCTATCCTACATCAAGGCGGGCGAACAATATGTAACAACTTTAACGAAGAGGGGTGCAAAATGTCACAATGCCGCTACCTCAATGTGTGCTCCTTCTGCGGCGGCGGACATGCCAGGTCTGCATGCCCGCATAATCCTACTTCCTTCAAGTCTGGTAAGCACCCCTCAACACCTATCAATATCATGGCACTGAAAGCTGCTCTCCGTCACCATCCTGATCCCTCTTTTGTCGAATTTCTTATTACCGGTTTCAAGGAAGGCTTCCACCCCGGTATATCAGTAGAACCATCTGTTTCATTTGAATGTAATAATCTGCAATCAGCCACCAACGACCCTAGCTCTGTCGATCGCCTACTCTCTAAGAGATCGAGCAAGGCTTCATGATCGGCCCCTTCCCTCAACCTCCCTTCCCTACCTTTCGTATCAGCCCCCTCGGCATAGCTACCCGAAAATACTCAGGCAAGCAGCGGATCATTATCGATCTCTCAGCTCGGCACGGGAGCAGCGTCCCTAGCCTTAACAGCCTCATCCCTAGCGAAGATTACTCACTTCATTACGCTACAATAAACCATGCTATCGCTCTCATTAAACTTGCAGGCAAAAATTCATGGCTTTCAAAAGCCGACATCACCAGTGCATTCAAAGTCCTTCCATCCACTCTGATTTCTGGCGGTTTTTCGGCGTTAAATGGCGAGGTGCTTACTACTTTGCAGTGAGACTCACCTTCGGCTGCAAAAGTAGCCCCAAACTGTTTGACACGTTATCAGAAGCCCTATGCTGGATACTATGTAATAATCACGGCATCCAATTCCTTGTTCATCTCTTAGATGATTTTCTGCTCATCAGCCCACCCTCTTCTCCTCTCGCATCTGGCATAACCACACTGACCGCTGTGTTTGCCGATCTTGGCGTCCCACTATCGGCGGAGAAAACGGAGGGCCCATCCACTTCACTCGAGTTCTTGGGCATCACGCTCGACACTAACTCGTTCCAAGCGTCCATCCCCATCTCATTTCTAACTTCCTCATGGCCCCATCTTGCACCAAACGACAATTACTCTCACTCCTCGGCTACCTTACTTCGCCCTACGCATTATCCCACAGGGTCGGGCATTCATTTCTCACCTTCTGTCTATCGCCTCATCAGTACCGTCGCTCCTGTCATCCGTCTCACTAAACCCATCTTGTCTCGCCGAGCTGCGCTTATGGCTCCATCTCCTCTCAAACTGGAACGGTATTTCCTTTTTCTACGACGATCAATTAACCAATTCTCTTGATATTCAGCTCTTTACCGATGCCGCTCCCTCAGCCGGTTTTGGGGGTTTCTTTAATGGTAGATGGTTCGCTTCGTCATGGCCCCCAGAGATCACGAACAATTGCGAGGTCGCTTCCTCCGCGCTCTTCGAAATCTACCCAATCGTAGCTGCCGCCGTCCTATGGGGACACGAATGGTCCACAAAATCCATCCTCATACACTCCGATAATCTTTCAGTAGTCGATATCATCAACAAAGGTCGTTCCAACTCTAATTCAATCATGCCATTCATGCGTCGCCTCACATGGCACTCTGTTACCCACCAATACATCCTCCACACTGCCCACATCCCAGGCCACCATAATGCTATTGCTGACTCTCTCTCTCGCTTCCTATTTCAGAAGTTCAGAAACTTGGCTCCGAACGCCGACCCGATGCCGACTCCAGTTCCTCCGTATTCAGCGTTGACTTTCAACGTATAAATCCATCTCTGGTACCCCTTATCATCGAATCTCAAAAGCACATCATTAACAGTTTATCACCCGCAACACTCTCCTCATACTGGACAGCCTGGAATAATTTTCATCAATTTCATAACCGACATAACATTATTTTCCCCTCATTTGATCTCACCACCGTAATCTGCTACGTTACTTATTCTCATTCTGTCTCGAGGATAAGAACATCTACCATCAAATCCTACCTCAGCGGCATTAGTTTCTTCTCTAAACTCATCACCGGTACTCCCAGCCCAGCCTTAAACCATCCCCAAGTAAAGTCTCTTCTCTCCGGTCTCCTCCGCCAAGAACCAGCCAAACCTCCTAAACGGCTTCCTCTTACCGCCGAACTACTGTCCGCTTGCCTAAACACTATTCGCTCCGGTTACCAAACTCCTCACATCGCCCTGACCCTCGAAGCTATGTTCGTTTTAGCCTTTTACGGTTTCCTCAGATGCTCAGAGTTCACCGCATCTTCATCCCATTTCGACCCGTGCCGTCATGCTTGCATCTCCGACTTATCAATGTTTTCTGACGATACTATAGTACTCCATCTGAAGAAAACAAAAACGAATCAATCCGGCCATCCTACTCCCGTCTTCTACTTTAAAAACCAGTCTTCTTTAGATCCATTCGCCATCCTTTCTAACTATCTTCTCTACCGAAAATCCCACGGCACACCTCTATCTCACCCTCTTTTCATCTCCGAATCCAGTCAAATAACCTCTCGGTCCTGGTTCCATCATCATTTACGCCAAATACTGTCTTTGTCCGGTTTATCACCCACGCATTACTCCGGGCACTCCTTTAGGATCGGTGCCGCGACTTAAGCATCCCGTAACGGCATACCCGAGCACTTCATTCAAATCATGGGCCGCTGGGCCTCGTTAACATACCATCGATATATCCGCTCAGACCTCAACGACCTAAGATCCGCACAAGCACGCCTTAAATAACTGGAGGTTTTTGGGGGTTCGTCGCTGCCCAGGCGCAATGGCGGATCCTTCATTCGACCTCCCCACACCGCATCCAGATCTCCGTACGAAGACCACGCATCATCAATCATGCACATTCATTCATTCATTCATTCATTCATTCATTCTGTCAATAAATCTGTTAAATCGTATCTCATTGGTGATGTGTTCCTTGCTCGTGAATCGAAGCTTGACAAGCGCAGTTTCGGGAGCGGGAACACACACCAATCACAACCCTTCCGGCTCCTATATAAACAGACCTAACCAGCTGCCCCCTCGTTCGCTTGCATTCGTGTTTCTCCCCCACCCTCCCTCCCTCTTTTTCTGTTAATGTTTTGTCTCTTACATATCAACTGCTGACCTTGAGGCATTCCAAAGCCACATCTTGATGTATGTGAGCAAACGGTATGCATTTTCACTACCAGTATATAACGCTAGGGTTCTCCTTGCTGCCTTGGATTACAACTTTCACCTTGACAGAAAGCACATGCAGTCTAAAGACGGCAAGAAGATGTGAGTTTCATTTTCACACAATGGCTTTAATATTTGTTGCACAATATATTTGGATTGCTGTACATTTTTATGTCTGTACTTACTGTTAGGTGTGATAAAATAAAAAAACAATCAGATGGTGTTCAACTAAGTTGTTTCATAATGTTGTGTGTGTGCAGATCGACAATCTGTGTGTAAATGTGTAATCTGTAAATATAAACACCTTCCACAAATACAAAAAAAAGATTTGTATACTCACAAAAATATTTTGCAAATATAAAACGGATCTGCAAATACACAAACAAATTCCACAAATATAAAAAATACATTAAATTAATTTACAAATAAATGAAAAGCATTTGTGAACTCAGTTTTTATTTGTGAATCGAAAAAACATTTGTGGATCTCAGTTCTACGCTTGTGGATTTGCTTTTTACACACACGGAGTTTTGAAACAAACTTTCCGCCCGTCCGAACGAAAATCCACTCGTATCACTCGGCCATTTTCGGATAGCAAGTGATCGCCTACTGGTGACGTCATTTCCTCATATCAAAGTAAGAGCACGCAGTCTTTCTATGAGCTTTTTAAAATGTTTATCAGTGATAAGTGACGTGCATTCATGGTTTCATGTTAATGTCATACAGTGATTATTAGTGTGTGTTTATTTGTTCTATGTATATTATCTAGCACACACTTCATATACATTTCTGTTTGAGTATGAAAGGCACCAGGATGCTTGTGGGCAACATTCAGCTCTCTAAAACGGTGGCTTGGCTGCTGCTAAGCAGTTATCAGCCACCTCATCCTTTATGTTTTTCATTTATTCTTTCAGATGGGTAAAAGTCACAACGCACTTCACATCTTATTAGTAGTGTACTCTTACTAATGTAGTTCTAATGTCTATGTGTAAGCATTCATGTTGCGGGCTGGGAGAACGAACAGGGTGCAGGATTTTATACATTGCAAATATGATTAAGATGCATTGTAAATAGACCAGAAGTCATAACAATCCAACCTGTAAAGAGGGCCCCTGTACACTGCTGGTGACTGACATCCAGACATCTCTTCACAACCTTTCAATACTAGTGTAATCAGTAGAAAATTATGGGGTTTAAGATTTAGACATTTTCAGCACAGCATTTAAAAGACTATCTTTATCGTTAAACAATAATAAAATAATAATAATATATTTTACATTTGTATTCATTCTGTTTTATGAATAGCTGTGTTTATTTTTTATTATTGTTTAACGATTAGAATTGTCTGAACGTTGCCCACAAGCATCCTGGTGCCTTTCATACTCAAACAGAAATGTATAAAGTGTGTGCTAGATAATATACATAGAACAAATAAACACACACTAATAATCACTGTATGACATTATTAACATGAAACCATGAATGCACGTCACTTATCGCTTATAAACATTTTTCAAAGCTCATAGAAAGACTGCGTGCTCTTACTTTGATATGAGGAAATGACGTCACCAGTAGGCGATCACTTGCTATCCGAAAATGGCCGAGTGATACGAGTGGATTTTCGTTCGGACGGGCGGAAAGTTTGTTTCAAAACTCTGTGTGTGTAAAAAGCAAATCCACAAGCGTAGAACTGAGATCCACAAATGTTTTTTTGATTCACAAATAAAAACTGAGTTCACAAATGCTTTTCATTTATTTGTAAATTAATTTAATGTATTTTTTATATTTGTGGAATTTGTTTGTGTATTTGCAGATCCGTTTTATATTTGCAAAATATTTTTGTGAGTATACAAATCTTTTTTTTGTATTTGTGGAAGGTGTTTATATTTACAGATTACACATTTACACACAGATTGTCGATCTGCACACACACAACATTATGAAACAACTTAGTTGAACACCATCTGATTGTTTTTTTATTTTATCACACCTAACAGTAAGTACAGACATAAAAATGTACAGCAATCCAAATATATTGTGCAACAAATATTAAAGCCATTGTGTGAAAATGAAACTCACATCTTCTTGCCGTCTTTAGACTGCATGTGCTTTCTGTCAAGGTGAAAGTTGTAATCCAAGGCAGCAAGGAGAACCCTAGCGTTATATACTGGTAGTGAAAATGCATACCGTTTGCTCACATACATCAAGATGTGGCTTTGGAATGCCTCAAGGTCAGCAGTTGATATGTAAGAGACAAAACATTAAAAAATATATAGTTTGGTAATATTTTTTTTTTGTACATGTAGAATAAATAATTTAACTGAAGGTTAGGTATTTGTGCACATCCTTTAGCCATCTCTTGTTCAGAATGATATTCAGTAGAGCCTTGTGTGCCTCAGAGTTCTCCTTGTGTATGTAGTCCTCCAGATGTTCATGATGGCAGGATCCTACAGCCCAGGTGTGACTGCCACATATATGGTGTATAATTCCAACCCAAAGTGCCTTACAGAAAAAACACAGAAAAAAGACTGTTAGTTACAAGTTTTTCATAATGCCATGAGATTGAAGTTCAAGTACTTCATTTGCCATTTTCCCAGGCACAAGTAGGCCTATATGTGCATTGGAATTCTTGTGCAGTTCTCATAGTCACAAAATATCAAGAACAGTCTGAAACACTTGAGCACAAGATACACGAATGATAAAGAGCATATAATATATCAATTTGTCCTACCAATTTAGTAAGCAGATATTCACCACTGAATGTGAACAAACTTCCACCGATTACATGAACAAACCCACAAAAAAAAGCAGAGGGGATTCAGACTACTGCATTAATCAGAGTATAGTATCTACATACCTTGTTTTGGTTGTACAGCCTGTACTTCAACAAGAATAAAACTGTAAGTGCTATATGTGACCACGAGAAAAAAACTTCCCAGAAACTGCCTTCTTGCAGCACCACCAGAAGTGGTTGACAATATCTTTCAACCAGGTGAGGAGTATGTTGTTTCCTTTTACCTGTGCAGCCTAGAGATCATGACAATATTAGTACTGGCTTTTTTTTTTTTTTTTTGGCTCAGCAATCATTTTTACAGTTACGAACAAACAAACACTTACTGTTGCAATCTTTTTTGCAAGGTTCTTTGCGCCATGCTACATGTCAAGGCTGTGCTTTATTCCATAGTCCTTGAACTTTCCTCTCTCTGGGTCTGGGGGAGGAAAAGAACCGAATAAATGTGACATACTATATGCAGGTTATAGACAATACAACCAGGTATTAATAATAATGACAGGAGTACTCACTCATAAGAGCTCCTATTTGGACATGTGCATCCGTGCAGAATTCCACAAGTTTCACCTCGGCATGAAGTTTCTCCACTGTCTGGATGAAGGCCTCCCTCTCCATAATAACTGAAAACCGCCCTGTCTGCCTCTTGTCCACAGTAACAACACTGATTATTTCCTTTGTGGAGTCTGCCATGGTAGAGTAACTACAGTATTGGGCATTATGACCCGTGGAATGCAAGACAAAACAAAGCAGCCTATGTAAAAAATATTTCAAAGCTTTAATCTAAAAAAAAACCCCAGAAATTTCACAATTGCTAAGCTTTCAATTACAATAAACTTTTTCAGTTATAGAGAACACAAGCAGCTGTAAGATCAACATGTCTTATCAACTCTATCTAATTAACAGTAACAGTCTGGTACCTGGTGAGTCATTCCACCCATCTCCTAAAAATCAAAGAGCAAGTAATAAGTAAGAAATCAAAACAATTACATTTCAGTCATATTACTCTTCTTTATACAATACAATTAAGGTGACAACAGAAATTGGCATCCGTGATTCACAATTACTTTGTATTTATATTTACTCACCCAAAGCAACCACATCCTTGCCCTGAAGACGCTGAATGATTTCTGACTTTTTATTGTGCCAGAACTCCAAAATAGTGTCCACGCAGTATGTATCCTGGATTTTATAAAAGGTGGCAGCATTGACCACTCCCATATTCATGAAGCGGAACAGAAGTGCAATCTTTGAGTAGTTACCACTCAACAGGATGTTTGTTCCAAGCATAAAGTCACCTGCCAACATCCCGAACTTGAAGGTTGGCTGTGACGTCCAACTCCAGACTACATGACCATGTGGACAAACCTAGGTATAACAAGTTATATTAACTTACATAAATTCCTAATATTTTGAAAAACAGACAACACTCTACATACTTCATTGAAATACTTTATAGCAAAGCAACTTAGGAAACAATGAGTGATTATAGCCAAAAACACTTATGTCACTGTCGTTAGGATATGTTACTTACCCATTCAACAACAAAGGCAGTGCACTTTTGTTGAATTACACATTCAAATGGGGGCAGGCTTTGGCACATCTGTCCTGTTGACAACACTACGTTTTAGTCACAGTTTACCTGGTAAAGATATAATTCCGTTGCAGATAATATCACAATAAAAACTCACCTGTCTTGAAGCAGCCCTTGTACCTCTGATCTGATACCTGACCTGATTACTGTGTTTGGCCGACTAACATTATACAGGCAAGCCATACATATTTTCATACTCATTTCTCTCCGATTCTGCTATAGCAAGAATATGTGGACATACAATGTGATAACACACAGCACTAGTCGTGAATTTCAGTAAGCATTACTATTCCTTCTGATGTTGCTACTTTACAATGCTTTTTGCTAGCGTTAGCCATGTCGGAGGGCTTACTGAGCTAATGCTATGTAACTTCTCTAAGTTATCACAAATATAACAGTGTTGCCATATACCTTGGTGACTGCCTGTGAACATAACCGTGGCCTCCACCAGCTTTTAGGCTCTGAATCGGGACCTCTGGTATGACGCTAGCTCGCTTAGCTTAGCTTTAGCTCATTTATGGTAACAGAAAAATAAAACCGGGACCACGTCTGAGTAGGAGAACGGGGCACTTTATATCCAGCACTACGAGTTACACATAGCCTTGTTATTCTTCTTTACCTCTCTTATAGAGGAAAAATAAACGTATAACCATCTCATTCAATGTGTACCGCCAATATCACACTCACACACATAACATAACTAGAACAGCCACAGCGGTTGGAGGACCATTACTTGGTTTGAATGCTAGCTTGCTCCATCATGAAGCCCTGTTAGCCCGTCCTATGACTGTCAACTAAATTAACATGATATGCGACATAATGTCTAACGTTAGTCTAACACTAAGTAACAGATATGTGACTGTATACACATAACGTTACTTACTGGTCCAAGAGAAGAAGAGCTAGCTCCGAGTCAAAATGTATCCCTTGTTCTTCTCGCAGGGCTCTCCGCCTCGGAAATGCAAGGCCAATGTTAACCCGGGTCTTATTCCTCTCTTTATCGGAGAGTTTCTTGGCAACTGAGCGTGGTCTCTTCATGGGGTTTTCCTCCGCCATGTCGCTTTCGCTAAGTCCGCAGCCGGTCCTCAGTGGTTTGATAGGGGGAGTGGGTTAACGGCCCCGGTTATATAGGGGGAGTGGGTTAACGGTTCCGGTGGAGGAGAGGAGGAGGTGGCTCACATGCACTAACATGAACGCGCGGCCGGCCCGGCTCCCAAAACAAAGGCTCCAGAACAACACACACAGAGGGCGTGTGACGTAACTCTCTACTCCAGATGTAAATACACCATTAGTGGATTACATAGCAAAAATAAAATTCCTGAAAGCTAATAAAGCTGTATTTCGCATATAGCCCCTTTAAGAAAACTTCAATGAGGAAATACTGTTATGCTCAGACAGTGGCGTAGCCAAATGTGCCAGATACCCCAGAGACAGAGACGCAGAACAATGTTCTATAGTCCAGAAGTGTTTATTTACTCTGAAAATGAGGGGGCGCTGACCGAGGAGGTAAGGGGGAAGTTTCCAGGGAGAGGTGTGAGGGAAGAGGATCCAGGAGGCGGTTGAGAGGAGCTTCGGATGAGCGAGGAGACACTGGGGTTACGGAGGGAGCCTGGAACACAGAAGAAACAGGATTAAACAGGGAAAACTAGAAAACGAGCATTCAACAAGATATACTAAGCTATGGGAGACACAGCAGTCTAGACTGACCACAGTAGTCAACGTTCAAGCGACGGGCGCCTCTTCTCAGCCTCCTTTTATACTCCGGCAGACCTGATGTTGATGAGGAGCAGCTGGGCTGATTGGAATTACCAGCACCTGTGCTGGGCTGCCTGGCTGCAGGCTGCTGGGGAGCCACAACAAATACATGACTGTTCTTTTATTTGAAATTCACAAAATGGAAATTGAATTGAAATGTTTAATCATCTTGTAATGAATCACTTTAGTTCTATTTTCTAAATATATAATTATCATATGCAGTATGCAGCACTGTAAAAGGTTTCCTCATATATATATTTTATTTTTATTTTATTTTATTTATGGAAATAACAACTATAAATACAAAAGTTAGATACAATCACAAATACTAAAAAGTAAATTATAAAGAGAAACAATTCTAATATATAAATATAAATTAAACAAAGAATAATTATCACAAATTATAACATTAATAAAAAACAGAAATAAAAGTAAATTGCACAAATCCTGTATCACATAAATACACAAGTAGAACAACATATAAATTGTGTTATAATTTGGTAGTGTGACTCATTTTACTTTTTGCATCATTAGGCTTCCATAGCTGCTCCTCCTACCTCAGGCTCTCAGTGTAGAGACCTGAGGTTAACTTACTGCTGCTCCTCTCCTCATCTCATACTTCTGACTGAGATCTTCTCAGCAGGTAGAAGCTGTAACAAGGTTAATGATCCACATGTGACTTTATAAAAAGAAGACATGATGTGCGAATGAGCGCTAGAAAACTGATCGTCTTTTTTTTTTTTTGGTGCGCCCCTTAATTATAGCTTCGCGAGACAAAATTCACTTCGATGAGAAATATTGTGTTTTCGTCACACCCCTAATAGCTATAGGCTGCAACACAAGGATTCATACATGAAAATTTATCAGGATAGCCTACAGGCTACTGCAGGTGTGTTTTCATAACTAATATGACCAATGGATGAAATTACTATGGCAGCGGAACTCGGCTGCCGCTATAATTAGGCTTTAACACAGAGCTCTGTAGGATCAATTTTATGTAACCCATGTGCAATTACGCATTGCACATGCACAATCACTTACTTTGGTCGTGCTGTCTGTGGGCAGTTTGTTTTCTGCTGGACCAGTGTGGGATGGAGAGGGTCTTATTGATTAATATATTGTTCAGTTTATGGGAGGGTCTGAGACTGAAACGACACAGCTGAAGAGACAGCTTTTCCACATTAAAAGCCGCGGGCGCAGCTGTCGCTTCAAGCGCTTTCAAGAACTTTGTCTCGTCACTTCAAAATTTAAATTAATTCATTTTTCATTCTCATAACAGCTTTAATGTAACATATTTCTAAATTAACTTAAATAACAAAACGAAAAATTAACTCAGTTGAACAAAATTCTCAAACAGTGATCGAAACATTATATCTCCACCAATACGTTACAGGATCCATTCAATAAAAACAGGCAAATAATAATTAAATTCAGAAAGCCCGAAATCATATGCAATAGCATTCACACAAAATAAATAAATAGGCTAATGGTAATTCAAGTGTGCTGTAATTTAGTAAACAAGTCAGTATAGCCTATATTTGCAAATCATGAATTAAAAATACAATGCAATAACATTCACACAAAACTATATACAGCGTAATTAATTAAAAGTTACAATGTAATTTAGTCAACAAGCAAATAACTGCATCAGCCTATTATTAAACCTGGCATTAGCCAAAACCACACACCCAACAACTGAAACACAAAGTTAGGCAATCTATCTGAACATCAAAATGGTTAATTTCTTGGAGTCAGTCTTTGCAAAGGCGTGTTTGTAAAGATGATACAGCCCCACAAGTTGATCCAGGCCTTTCCTTCCGTTTTCAACCTCAGTCCGCATGATCTGCAAGAAGACACAAATGACACAATGTGTCAAAATAGGCAAAACAATACTCTATCGGAATTACACTTTTTGTCTTATACAAGAAAAAAATAAATACAGCTCACATAAATGTTATATGACTGAGATTTCACAAGCATGATACAACTGTAAGAGCTGAATAGAGTAGGCTACTCCAAATGCTGCGCAATTACGCATTTAAACTCAATGAAATTATTTGAATGAATGGCTTACCTAGTACAGCATCAGGCGCCTCTTTTTCTGGCTGGCATAGATGTCCACTATCTTCTCAACTGACAGTTTTGCAGTCAAATCTCCCTCAGTGTGCAGCAGGGCCAGATCAGAAAATCTTTCCTGGATCATTGTAGATCTCAGCCAGTTTCTGATCCTCCTCATTGCCGAGAAACTTATCTCTGATGTTGCTGATCCGATTGGCAGTGTCAGTGCAAGCTGGAGTAATTGGAAAAAGTTTGGATAGCTCTCTTTGCTCACTTCTTTTTGCAGGTCCTTCAGGGTAATTAGTGATTGGACAGCAGATTTTATCAGGTCCATTTCTGCTGTCACCAGCCGTGGATGGACTATCTTGAGGCTTGCATATGTAGTCAGAAGTGGTTCGATGCCTTTCTTATCACACTTGATCACAACATCACATGCCACTGCAAGGTCCATGGCTTGATCTGAAAAACGCCTGTCCAACTCAGCCATCATATTGTCCAGCACAGGGAGAAATAAATGGCAGTAGACAGTGTGAGCCTCAGATTGTCCGTCTACTTCCTCATCCCTTTCATCTTGTTGCCGCTGCCCAAGTGTGGCCCCCACTACATACTCGTAAAGCGACAAAGGGGGTCTTGAACTTCTCTTTCGCTTTGCGCTGGTGGAGGGGTTGCTTTCTCCAGTGGCAACCGGCATGCCGAGGTCCTCGCCAAACTGTCTGATTTGGCTCCATAAGTCTTGCCAACCTTCCTCCTCTCCTCTGCGTTCCCTCAAGTGTGCTCTCAGACTTTTTATCGTGGAGGCAGCATCTGCAAGTGTTGCGGATTTGGACTAGGGATGTAAAAAAAATCGATTTTGCATCGATGTATCGATCCAACAGCCGACGATACGATGTATCGACACGTCCGCAAGAGTATTGATTCATATTTAAAAAAAAATATATATATATCTGGTCTATTTTATCCATTTGCTCCTGGACGTAATTCAGACTCCCGTGCTGCGGGTGGCGCTAAACCTATTTTGTCCTCCTACCTCGCTTCCTTTAGGCTACCCTCTTTCCGCATGCACACACACACGCAAACAGTAGGCAAAACAGTCATGGCTGACATAGCAGAGGAAAAAGAAGAGGTAGGCAAAACAGACGTGGCGAAGGAAAAAGATGACATACACACCCCTCACGGTTCCAAGTCGTTTGTGTGGAAGTATTTCGGGTTCCGTAAAGATGGAGGAAAACTCATTAAGGATATGGCTGTATGCAGAAAATGTCGTTGGGAAGCGCGCTACTGTGGCAACACATCCAATCTGTCTGCTCACCTGAAAAGACGCCATAGAGATATCCTTGGCGAAGAAAAAGCACAACCCTCTACAACATTGACGACACTTTTCCCTCAGAAGTTTTCGAACAGCTCTAAGAGGGCGAAGAATATATCCAAGGCAATCGCGTTCTTCATATGTAGAGACATACGCCCCTATTGCATGGTGGAGAACGAAGGCTTCCGTTACCTGCTCGACACTCTGGAGCCGAGGTATTGCATTCCCTCGCGACAGCACTTCAGCGAATCAGTGATTCCAAAGTTGTATGCCAAAGTTCGTGATGGTGTCATTCAAGAGTTGCAGAAGGCACAGCGCGTAGCTGTAACATGTGACGGATGGACCTCCTGCACTACAGAGTCATTCATCACAGTAACATGCCACTTCATTGACCACGAATGGGAGATGCACAATTACGTGTTACAGACGCGTGTGCTGGCGGAGACACATTCAGGAGTTAACCTCGGACACGTCCTGCGAGCTGCGTGTGAAGAGTGGGGTCTGAGTGACAAAGCGCCAGCCCTCATCACGGATAATGCATCCAACATGAAGAGGGCTGGGGAAGAGGCCGGGATGTCACCCCACATGTGCTTCGCGCACACACTCAATCTGTCCACTCAAGATGGCCTCAAAATTGCAGCCACGGACAGGCTGTTGGGTCGAGTTAGGAGAATTGTGAGTTTTTTCCATCGCAGCGCAGTTGCCACAGCAGTGTACAAGGAAAAACAAAAACTGCTTGACCTCCCGTGCCACAAGCTTAAATCGGACGTGAAGACAAGGTGGAACAGTTCATTCGAAATGTTAGAGCGATTCCTGGAACAACAGCCTGCAGTGACGGCAACACTCCTGGACAAGAAGCTGAGGAAAGGCGCAAGCGACATTCACACTCTCACGGAAAGTGACCTAACCGCAGCAGAGCAAATGGTTAGCTTGTTGGCCCCACTGAAAGCTGCCACCACGCTCATGTGCGAAGAAAAGCAACCCACAGTATCAATCATCGCACCCCTCAGAACGAAATTGCTGACGCATTTCGAATGTGCACCGGACGACACTCCCTTGATCAGAGACATGAAACGAGCCATGGCCGAGGATCTCCAAGAACGGTACGAAGACGAGGAACCATTCTTACACCGTGCAGCTGCGTTGGACCCGAGGTTTAAAAAGCTCCCGTTCCTGACTGATGAAAAAAGAAACCAAACCTTTGAATGCATTGCGGAGGAAGCAGTACAACTGAAGGAACAGAGGGTAGGTTGTTTCTCATCATATACTTTAAAAAAATATAAAGCATAGCGTTTGTTTATTTATTTATTTATCTATCATTAGTTGGTGTTATTAGTTGTAGTCGTTGTTGTGCTGTTATGGTAGGCCTAATACTTTGACCGGTTGGGTGTCGATCTGATGTAACTTAGTAGTAAGTTGGTGTTCATGAGTGTATGTGTCTGTGACAGTTACAGAATGAAGCAGAGGCCCAGGCCCAGAAAACACCTCCTCGTGCCCAGACGTGTGATGATGAATGGGAAACTGAGACTGAAGGTAGCCTACTGTTCATACATTCTACACTTATATTTATGTGTATATGTAATATGAGTAGGTTAAAGTAGGATCTTTATGATGTATCTGAATAAGCTTTATACAGATATTACATTATACATGTACATTTTATATATTTTACACTACACAAACAAACACATACACATACACTTATGTATGTAGGCCTATATTATATACTAAAACTACTATGACTAAAGCCTACTGCCATATTATACTTTGACTATAACTATACTCCTTCTGTTGTCTTATTTTTGTTGAATTTAGAAGCACCCCCAGCTTCCAAGAAAACAAAAGTATTGGATGACTTGTTTGGTGACTCCTTCAGCACTGAGGACCTAAGTGTCAGGAAGAAAACATCCAAGGAGCTAGTCAATGATGAAATTAGGAAGTACAGAGACATTGCATCTCTGAGCCTGGGTGGTAAGGTGCTAGAATGGTGGAAAGCTCACCAGGCTGAGTTTCCTCTCTTGGCCGACCTGGCCAAGACCTACTTGTGCATACCTGGTACAAGTGTACCATCAGAACGTAGTACAGCAGGGGACATTGTGCGTTCAGAACGTAGTCTTTTATCCTCTGAGCATGTGGACCAGCTGATTTTTCTAAAGAAAAATCTGTCCATAAGCACAATTGAAAGTATTGAACTGTAACAATGCTGTAGTTTAATGGTTCAGTTTTACTGTTCTCTTTTCCACACCCCTTCTGTATAGAACAGAGGCATTATTGTGAATTAAGTAAATGCCTACTTTTTTGTTGCTAGTGCACATTTTGACTGATTTTGCTGGCCCTGTGGAGTATGGCCTATGTTTTTGTTTCTTTTTGTTGCTAGTGCACTTTGAATATTGTCATTTTATATTGAATGGAGTACAGGCCTATTTTTTGTTACCATTTGCTACTAGTGCACATTTTGCACTCATTGCACTTATTTTATGGAGTATTGTCAATTTATATTGAATGGCGTACAGGCCTATTTTTTGTTACCATTTTCTGCTAGTGCACTTTTGCCCTCAATGCACTGATTCTGTTGAGTATTATTTTATAGTGAATGTTGTATAGGCCTGTTTTTGTTACTTAACACGTTGTACTTTGTACAGTACTTTTTGATGCAAGGCCTTTCAGAAACTAAAACAGACATTATTATTTTTCAGTGAATGAGGTTGTCATAGCATAGGCCTAGGTGAAGTACAACTTTGCTGTTTCTCAAATAAAATGTATAACGGTATTACAGCTTTCATTGATTTATTTCAAATTTGAAACATTGTCTAGCCTGTAAGAAAAAAAAAAAAAAAAAAAGGTAAAAAAAATCGAAATCGAATCGAATCGTATCGTATCGTGGTGTATTCTTGAGAATCGAAAAAAAAAATCGAATCGTTGGGTCAGGAAATCGATACTGAATCGAATCGCCATGATGGGTGTGATTTACACCCCTAATTTGGACTGCAGCTTCTTATGGACAACGTGCACAACCGGCAGTAGGTCCTCAAGGATAATGAGGCAGGCGATGAAGCCAGGTGTGATCATGTGATTATGCAGCCCACTTGCTTCCACTGACCATTTCTCTCCTTCATCCATCATCTCCTTCAGACAGCGTATGATAGCCACATATTGTGATTTTACAGCATAGACGCATCGCCATTTGCTCGCCCAACATGTGTCACTGGGCTGCCCAATTTACTTTGGCTTCATTTGGAGTTAGGGCTGGACGATTAAGGCAAAAATCATAATCACGATTATTTTGATCGATATTGAAATCGCGATTATAAAACACGATTATTCATGGATGTGTAAACGTAAGCATTTATTGAACCACCAGAACTCAACTTGAAATATATTTGAACACCACAACTAGAAATACATTAAAATCAAGAAAAATATATATAATAATAATTGGAAATAATAATAGCAATATGTAAAAACAATAAATAAAAATAAATAGCCAAAACCTACCAAAACAAAAATCCATTCACACGCTCTCACGCGTGACAGATCCCACCGCACAGAAATTAATATATTATGTAATCCATACATCCCAACTCTCTGCATATTGATAGCGGCTCCTCATCCGCGTGCAATAAAAAAACAGTCTCACGAACTGCATTTGCTATTTCCTCTCTGACTAGCTCTGCACACAAAGAGATGACCTTGTTTTGACTTTCTTTTCCCTCTACTGTGGTTTGAAGTAATGTTTTGGCTTTCCAGCTGTCAAAAAAAAAGGCAATGCACATTCAGTCACAGGAAATGTAACAATTGTTAAATATCTATATGAAATTTGATTCCATAATGCATAGCGGGCAATGAATCTGTTTGCATTATATATGAACTGTTATACTGACTGGGCTGCCGCGCACTTATACAGTGCGTAATTTGAACACTGTGTAGACTATTTCTGAGTATTGTTCTGTCTCTGACAGCAGTACACTGAGACAATATGTTTGTCGATTTAAATTTCTTATGTTTATTGAGTTAGTTTGTATTTATTGATAATGTGTTAGGTTACAGAGTTATACTTATCTAGGCCACCTACTATTTGTACATCATAACAAAAAAAAGAAGAAAACTCCAGCCACCACCAGGGGGTGCCGGTCACCCTGGGAACCCCCCCAAACTTCACCAATGGTGTTAGCACAATCAGGTTTAACTTTCTTTGTAGAGACCTTAAACACCACTGACTCTGTGACCCAGACAGTTCAACTTGTGAACCAGCTGAGAACCAATTTAATTTGCTTTTTCATGGCTCGAGGTAGTAAACAAGCCACGTCATTGCGTCACTGTATATGTCAGTTAAGTCGTTGCTTTACCTGAAACACTGGCACGTGTTTATGAAGCTGTCCTGGCTTTACGAGACTTCATTGGCATCCAAACACGGCTGATCCAATGTATTTGTGCTGCTCGGCAGGATTTGTTTGGAAGGCGATTACGTTCTCAAAGACAGGTTATAACCTAACACGTTTTGACTTGTACTAACGCTGAATGTGAGATGATTATGTTAGCTAACTCACAATGCGAATGGATATGAATTTCACCACCAGTCAAATGTAGGGGGTATGTTTTACCCATGTCCAAGGAAATCAGCGAGTTGATCTAGCTCAGCATTAGTGAGGTTAAGGACAAGGTTCCTGTTTGTTTGCATAACTTTGTTGAAGTTAGACTTTCTGGGCTCTTTGCACCGCAGACCCTCGCAAAGTATTGAAGACTATCAGACTCACGGTAGCAAACCGAACTGGATGGTCTTGCAAATATGTTTTCTGGGAGAATCCCACATTCCTGCCCTTTTCTGACAAGCAGGTCCAATGCCTGTTGCATTGCTGGGGTCAAAAGTACTGTTACTTTTCTGTCCCTAACTCTAATCCTTATTTCTATTCTTCGGAAATGCTGACAGAGTCTCTTCTCTAGATCTGACAGTGCAACACTCACATCTTCCTGTGGGTCTGATGGCTTGTAAGACAAATAAACAAAACTTTTTGAGACTCTTCGTCCGTTAAACAAATTGACTCAAAATGATATTTGTCAGCTCTGTATATGTCGTGAGGGCTGTCTCTGAGGACAGTTTGCTGAAAAGATCTTGTTGCTGAGCATCTAATAGGAATGGAGTGTCTGCACATCTTTGGTGTATGGGCATAACTGAGGAGTATTCCACCTAGACTCCTTCAGCGTTCTAAGTGATGGAGATTATATCAGTTTGTTCCACCTTGTTTCATACATTCTGCGAAACGTGCATGCACCTTTTGCTACACTGTAGTCACTTTGTACATTTGCACTGCTTTCAACCAACATTGAAATCTTTTTCAAGCTGTATCCAATTTTGAGCGCCAGACTCGGGCAGGCATGTATGTATGTGTTTCAAGATTGTAACCTGCCATGTCTTTCACAGCCTGGACAATGTGCATAAAATTTGCAGGTCTGATATGATCTTTAATCGTCTTCAAGGGAGTGTTTTTTCGTGAACATATGAGCAGCCTTCTCAGCTCTCTCAATTTTTGATGAATATACTCGTGTTTGCCGACAACATGTCCAAGCCTGTTGTATAAATGTTCACCATACTCCATTATACAGGCATCAGATTTCACAGCACAATATAAATCATCATGTTGTTCAGCAGTTTCCAAAGCTGTTCCTTCACTACAGGTGGTGGAGGTGCAGCAAATCCACAGAGGACCTGCACACGCATTCTGACAGTTTTTTGGAATACTAGACTTTAATTGCCGTGCTAGAATTGCTAGTGCCTTGGACTCGCAGTCCAAGGTAGCCCAACTGTGGATCTGTCGGCTGCAGATGAGCCAGCGACGCAACCAATATTAAAACAGTACCCAGTCACAGTGATAGGGGACAAAACGAGGAGCTTCTCCACACATTGGTATAACAAATACCATTTCCTGGAATACAGCATTCAGAAGGATGCAGTCGTTTGTAAGATGTACAGGCACTTTGGCAAGTGGGGCAGGGAGGAGAAGTTCAGCCAGACCGGATACAGGGACTGGAAACACCTCAATCGCGCTTGTTTTAAGCACCAAAACAGCAAATCGCACACATTTGCACTCGAGAAATTCAACAATTACAGGCAATCAATGTCTGAGTGTAGCTCTGACATCCATCAACTCGATAACACAGGTGGTAGATGGGGTGAAATCATAGAGAGGAATCGGGAGCACATTAAAGTAATTCTGGATGTACTTATCACTTGTGCCAAACAAGAAATACCCTTGCATGGCAACCAGGAGAAAGACTTGTCTTCAGCCATGACAAAGCAACTCAAGTGCGACTGGATGCAATCCTCAGCAATGCAAAGATGCTCAGCAAAGAAAATCAGAATGACCTGTTAGATGCTGCGTGCACCGTCCTGCTCCAACAAATAAAACATGAACTGCACGAGGGATCTTTATTTGCAATTTTAGCGGACAAGAATAAGGATGTATCTAAAAAGTAGCTAGTGGCTGTTTGCTTAAGGTACGTCAATATGGGGACTGTGAGAGAACTCTGTTCGCTGTTGCCCTTGTAGACACAGACAAAATGACGGCTGATGCAATAACACAGAAAATACTGGAAGCTGTCACACCTTTTGAGCTAGACCCCAACCTTTACATTGGTTTTGGATTTGGTGGTGCCTCAGTAAAGGCATGGCATAAGGGGGGTGTTCAAGACATTCTAAAGGGCACCTTTCAAAATGCCATATACCTGCGCTCTCATAGATTAAACCTAGTCCTGTCAGCTGTGGCACGAACATTGCCGGATGCCTCAACTTTTTTCGACTCTTTGAACACTTTGCACACTTTCATGTGTGGCAACAAACGTCATGCCCGTTTCCTTAACGTGCAAAGAAAGATGCGGCCTGATCAGAGGTCATTGGAGGACAGGTGTGACACCAGAGGCCTGTACTACAAAGCTGGATTTTCTCTTTAAAAAGATCCTGTCAACATTGGTGCGCGGATCGTGAGAGGAGCGCTTAGGAGAAAAAGAGTTTTTAGGGATAGATGCAATTTTTTAATTGACCAAAATATATATTAAAAAAATAATCCTTGAGGCACATGAGGGATATTAGTCTGTATGTTATACAGTTGGTTTGACATCCTGAGATCAAAGTGTCAGGGAGCATAATAACTGTATTTATTTATTGTAATTGTAAAAAATTGACGAAAATATATATTTGTAAAATAATCATTGAGGCCCATGAGGGATATTATTCTGTATGTTATACAGTTGGTTTGAAATCATTCACTCAAATGGTTGAAGCATAATAGGTTTGTATTTTGAATGTTGAATATTAAACTAACTTAATGTCTCTATGAAAGGAAGGGCACTGAGGAAGCGCTCTGCCCCAAACGTCTGTGCCGTAATAAAGTGGCATTGTGTGATCAGAGTGCTGTCCGTTTATATTGTCTGATAAATTAATATTGTATGATCTCATGAATTTACACATTAACAGAGTCGGCAATTTTCTGCCAGCATTCCTTCCTGGCTTTTGCTGCATCAGTGTTGCTTTTGGACTGGATGATGTGTTTGAATTCTTCATATTGTTGAATAATAATTGTCTGCTCCTCCATGGTAAAGTAGTCTGCAGGGTTTCTCCATGTTTGTGATTGGTCAGACGCTGCAAACACCTCCCCTTTATGTGAACGCGCAGAGATCCAGATTGGAAAACCCTGGGTTGATTTACCGAGTTGATAACCAGCTTCGTAGTACCGCTTATCCAGATTGCGGGTATGTTAATCCAGCTTCATAGTATAGGCCTCTGATTGGCTGTAGCCTACTCTTGTAAAATGAGCCAAGCTCAGCCTGTTGTTAATGAAATCGAAAAAAGCCTGTAGGTCTGTAGAATTGTGAAATATTCGGCATCATGTTATACAAAGTTTGATTAAAGGTTGAATATGTAGAATATTTATTAAAAGCTATATATATTTTTAATACACCCACGGGCGTTTTGAGGGGTACAGAATGAAAGTATTGCTTTTCCATTAAAAAAAAAATTTAGTCTGAATTAATATTTTTAAAATTTTTTGACGGGTTCGACAATGACGTTCTGACACTGTGTACATTGTACCAGCCAATTAGCGGCCGGAATTGTGGGTTGCCAGGGTTGTCTGTTGTTCCTGCGCAGCTACTTTCTTTTTACAGTCTATGGCAGCTACTGTAGGCTGGCACTGGGTGACATGGAGTTGTAAACAAGCAGAGCCGTGTTGGACTTACTAAAACCAGTGTTTTTTGCTCTCAAGTACAACTTTTGATCACAAAACTTCGAAGGTACACTCTTAACCCGAATTAGTTGACTTTACTCGCAAATCGCGTGGAAACCCGTTGCCCTATACCACTTTAGTTTTTTCACAAGCTAAAACTAAACAAGTCGAGTTGTTTTAACATGTTACTCTAACTTTTTACACAAGCTAAAACTAAATATGTCAAGTTGTATTAACATGGAACTCTAACTTTTGACACAAGCTGAAACTAAACAAGTCGAGTTGTATTAACATGGAACTCTAACTTTTTACACAAGCTAAAACTAAATATGGCAAGTTGTATTTACATGAAATTCTGACTTTTTACACAAGCTAAAACTAAACAAGTTGAGTTGAATTAACATGGAACTTTAACTTTATTAGTAGTATGTACTGAAAATCATTAAGATAAAATTAGCTAATATGACTAGTTATTGCTACTCATAATTTATTACAATCACTGTATTTTCCTCTAATTTAGTTTTGATTTTTTTTTGTATGAAATGTTTCAATTAAATTGGATGGAAATAAAGAAACACCTTTAAATGCTCCAATGCATTTTATTTTTTAAGAAAAATGGCAAAACACAGCCAAAGTTGTTAGGACAAACTTAACATTAGGTCAACCTCAACATGATCAACCTAAAAAGATTAATCTGAAAAAGGTCATTCTTAATCATTGAAGCAATTATGTGTGTTGGTGTTAAATGTGTCTCAAATTCACAAGAAAAAAAAAAGTGGATTTCCCCTGAGATTTAAGTGGTAAAATCCATTAAAAAAAAAAAATCACAAGAAACCACCACTCAGATATCCAATTCCATCTACCGGTACAAAGACTGATGATGCAACAAGAACTGAAACAATTGTGTCTTTCTGCTAAAACTTTAACAACAACATTTTTAATTTTCACAGAAGTGACATCTTTCAGCGTGCTTCCTACAGCACCTTGAGTGTTGTGTGTGTACTGCAGGTGTTAAATGTGTCTCAAATTCACAAAAGGAAAAAATGTGGATGTCCCCTGAGATTTAAGTGGTAAAATTCATTTAAAAAATCACAAGAAACCACCACTGAGATATCTAATTCCATCTACAAAGACTGATGATGCAACAAGAACTGAAACAATTGTGTCTTTCTGCTAAAACTTTTAACAACATTTTTAATTTTCACAGAAGTGACAACATTCAGTGTGCTTCCTACAGCATTTAAGTGTGTAGGTGTGTATGTGTGTCAGTGTTGTTTGTGAGTGTTGTACGTGTGTCTGTTTGCTTGTTTAACAGAAAATAAAAATGTTTACCCTACAGGTCAGAAAGTGTTATTGCTGGTGTGGCAAAAAAAAAAGAAAAAAGTAGTCAATAGCTTCTTAAAGCAGACTTGACATCTCTTTACATTGCAAGCTGATTTTTCAAAGTCTGTAGCTTTGGCTTTAGGTCAGTGTGGCCCAACGAGAGCAATACCTGTTGGATGAACTGAAATGTGAGCTTCATAGTCTTGGGGTAGTTAAGATGGAGTGCATATGTTAGTCCAAACAGAATGCACATGGCCTTTGGCAGATCTTGAATGTTGTCCATGACAACTTCTCCCTCAATGATGATTTTCAACGAGGTTGGAATGAGATGCTGGGAAGATGCGAGCACAGCACCTTCACGTTCAATGAGAATTATCCCAATGTCCAGGTCACGAAAGGAATCATCATCAGTGTCCTTCATAAAGAATAACAGAAGAGAACAATCATCAAATTAGATTTCTCTAAAACACTATAAGAGTGTCATGGTAAAAAAAAATAATAATAATGGTAAAAACATTAAGAAAGCAAGAGCTTACTTACAAAACCTGCTTTGAAGAAGTTTGTGGGGTTGTCCCCAAGGATGATAGGAAGCCCTCTGAGCACCTGTGTCCGGATCGCAGTTGGCTCTGTAGTCTTTTCGGGATTAAACACAATAACACAAGTTAGATAGCTAAAATGAAAAACAAATAATGATCTATAAGAAAGCTTAACCAGCCAAGAAATGTTTGGATTGAATAACACAACTAATAGAGTAGGACTGTGATATACAGTAAGTACATAATGTGTATGGACCAACCTTGGTCTGTTGTGAAATCTGTGTCAACAACTGTCCAACATTCCCTCTCTTGGATCCAAATAACTCAAGGAGACGAGGACTGTGCCGATCAATGCTCTCATAGAATTCCTGCTTGAGGTTCTTGCCCACGATCCTGCTGAACTCCATGAACACCTGACAAATACAGAGAACAAAAAAAACCCCACAAACTAAGGACTTGAACAAAAAAACAACAACTAAGAACTTGCATCAACTGAACTATACAAGGCAGTTAAGCCATCTTGCTCTCTTTAAATACACCAGACTACATTGGAAAAAACTGTAATTTTACCTCAAGACACAGGAGCTGCTACTCTGCTGCAGCTGCTGCTTAGTTTGTGTGAGTGTTATGGTGCAAATTTAAAACCCTTTACAAACATCTAAGTCAATTATAGGAAACTAACCAGCAGCAGACCAGTAACTCAAGTGTAAAAAAATTACTAATGTTTTCCTTTAAGAGGACACAACAAATATACATCTGGACACATTATATAATAATAGAAATATAGTTATTAGTTTTCTTCTCTTTCTTGAACATACCTGATCTTCAGTAAATAGGGCAGGCCAGCGTTTCACCATCGTGCTTATGGCAGGTTCCGACTCCACTACCTCTTTTCTTCTCAGTGCAAATGTCTGGTCCATCTTCTGTTTCACAAGAAGTCCACTTGGTGTTCTCTTCTGCATTTCATCAGCCAAGTCTTTGCAGGCCCCCTCCAGGGCAGCCTGATCACATCCATCCGGAAAGTTGGGCAAGTAGTTTATTTCACCTTTCTTCGCCTTCTTGATGCGCTTGTTAACTGGTTGTCCTTCGGCTGAATGCCTTCCCCGCTTACCTGCATTTACTGCAACATCAAGGCATCCTGATTGCCTACGCTTTGTTCTATAATTTGCCATTTTATGTTTTAAACTATTTTTCCAACCACAACAACGAGTGGTTGAGCCTCGCTCCTGGAGACAGGGGTGTTTGCTTATCAATGCTGCTGCAACACTTTCAAACTGAGCAGCAGTTGGGTATGCTGTGTAGCAATACATGGTCTCTGCCAATCTTTCAAGTATCTCGTGTTTTAGTTCTTTTGATACTTTAAGGTATATACCCTCACTCATAAACAGCAGATCTGCTTACCTAAGTCTATACTCTACATCAACAGAAAAGGTTGGTATATCGAAAAATTCTGGCCACTGTTTCTGTCGCTCCAGAGGTGAGTGTGAGAGTATCTCTGTTTCTGCTGTACTGGGTGTGTCACTGAAGACTTCATCAGATGAGACAGGAACCAGCTCAAGGACAGGGATGACTTTGACTGTTGGTCTCTCTGGAAGTTCTTCAGTATCTGTCAGATTGCATAGTTCATTATTGAAATCCGGATCTTGGTATTGAAGACTGAAGTTATAATGAAGTCCCAGTGATTCTTTAAGCTTGCTTATCAAATCCTCGACTGTAGAGGGTCTTTTATTTAGGATGACTTTTCTTATGTCTGCCTCTGTTAGAATAACCCTCAAGGTCATCTTCTGGTTTGCAGTCATCTTGGGAATAGAAACAATAATTAGGTCATTAGAAATATACATATCCAAAGGGACAGTTAATTTCTGAGCCATTGCTCTGTCCATCACAAAGATCACCATTTTATGAACCAAACTTTGAATACTATTCTGAAAAACAAAATCTTGGGAATTCTCAAAAATCACAAGACAAAAATGTCCCCTGAAATTAAAGTGGTAAATCATTAAAAGCTGTGTGTGTGTGTGTGTGTTGTCGTTGTCTGTGTGTCTGTTGTCGTTGTCTGTGTGTCTGTTGTCGTTGTCTGTGTGTCTGTTGTCTGTGTGTCTGTTGTCGTTGTCTGTGTGTCTGTTGTCTGTGTGTCTGTTGTCTGTGTGTCTGTTGTCGTTGTCTGTGTGTCTGTTGTCGTTGTCTGTGTGTCTGTTATCGTTGTCTGTGTATGTCTGTTGTTGTTGCTGTCTGTGTCCGTGTGCGTTGTCTTCATGTGCTGTCTTAACACAGAATATAACGCCTGAGGGTCACTATTAAATTATCACCATATCTGTATCCTATAAGAGGGAAGACATCATTCAGCTCTTTCAGTTGCACCACACACTGAGAGGGGTTACTGCTGTCACAGATGAGTTCGAAAGATCTCAAATGTTCATGATACCACGCAGTCATCTCATTGCAAACAAACAGGATCTCAGTGTTAAGTGCCACTACCTGTTTGATCTGCCTAAATGAAGGGAGGCCAGAGCATGAACCGACAGAGACTATCATGTCAGCACAATATCTGATTCCATCTACATAGACTGATGATGCCACAAGAACTGATGTAAGCTGAGGAACTCTCTGGCAGAAGACCTGTTGGACATTCTCAGGATATGATGTGATTGATGTGATAGTGACCTTATCCATTTCAACTGAAGGCTTGAAAAATGAACTTGCGTCCAAGTAGTAAGCCATCATTTTCTGATGCTTAACAGCCAATGTAAGAGCTACATTTTTGAAGTTGTGGGCATTAAGAATGACTCGTTTGAAGAATTTATGTTTTCCTTCAAACCGCATTGTCCAAACATCTGAAAGGGGACCAAATGCCTTGATCATTTCAGAGTAATGCTCTACATAGTGGTGTTTTGGCCGTAATCTAAAATTTGGGAAGGTTGTTTGCAACAAGTCTCTGTGTTCTGTCACTTTGCAGTCAAGGAAATGTACAGACTATTCAGTGTGTTTTGTAGCTACAGCCAACTCAACAATATCTTTGAGGAGCAGCAGAATATTCCAAGCATTGTCTCCTTCAGGGACTTTATGGCCAATGATAAGTGGGAGCAGCCTGAGCAGGGCCCAGTTCTCATGGCCATTACCACCTATTGTCCCTTTAGTAGAGAAGGCATGGGCAATTGACTGGGGCTGGTCAGTTTTGTCATGAAAAGCATATTCAAAAGTTTTCATGGCATGGTTAAGTGTTTCTATGGTGAAATACTTCTTAGAAATCATGTCTGAAATACAGAGCGATAACTCAACAGGGACAATGCCCTCCAAAAGGTCATGGAGGATGTCAGGGGGGTACCCACGAACAACATGAAAGTGCTCCAGACCGTCAGTCAATACACACACTCCTTTTACACCATAACGTTTGGCCATAGTTGGATCCTGCTTTACCTCCTGTACCTGCTGGTTGTGAGTGTCTATAGTGCGGGGTTCAAAAGCACCTGAACTTACCTCCTTGGCTTGCATCTCGTTTCTTGTCACCATACAGAACCTGCAGAATCTGTCCACCGTAAAACTTTCGAAGAATCCTGCCAGAGAATGAGCAGCCAGGTTATCAGCAGCCACATATAAAACTGTACCTTTAACACATTCTCCTAACTTTTCAACATACACACCATGTTGTTCCAAAGAAGCCAGATCTTGAATAAGAGGGTGGAGAATTTTAGCATAGCCAAATTCTTTTACATCAGAGACTTTACACAAAACAGCAAGCTGAATGGAGTGGAGTGTGGATCTGTATTTTGATGGTACATTAGCTATCACCCAATACACTGCACACATTTTGTGTTTCTTTCTAGATGTTCCTAAAGGATTGGGCACTTCAAAATCATCTATATAAAGTCCAACAGCGATTTTGAATTCCTCCCCTTTAAGGAGGTCATTGTCATTACAGTAAGAGCCATCTCTGTATGAACTGTACTCATATTGCACATGCTTTTGTACGGGAAGAGCTTTATCCAAAATGTCAGCCCTATTCAACATCTTCTGTAGCATTGGATGCAAAGGAACATATACAGTACAACACTTTTTACCTCTTTCAATCATGTACTCCACTGGTTTAACCTCTGTGAAGTTTTTATTCACATATGCTGCTCTCCTTTTAGCTGTTGATAAGGGGCCATCCTTGCCACAGAATTTCATGATCACATTGCTCTTTGCAGCAGCCCTGACTAACTCTTCCACAACTGAATCATCTACATCTGTATGTTGTTTCAGAATGTCATTGACTGCATTATGCAGCAGTGGCTGGGATAGTTCACACATCTGTAATAGCTGTTGGATGACTTCTTGTACTGTACTTTCTGGAATGTGTAGGACCGGACCGTTTGCATCTTTAAAAAAAGAGCTGCTAGGTTGTGCTCTAGCTGTTTCTCTAGATCATGAAGATCTTCATTGGTAGAATCCTCACTGTCTTCTGATTCAGCGGTGTCATTTGGAGGCTCATGTTCTTCTTGGGCCATTTCATTAATTACACTAACAGAGAATATTTCTGGCCTGAACATTCTCCAGTTGTGTGTTCTGTGCTCCTTACTTTTGTGCGCATTAAATGTGGAATACACATTAGTGTGAAAGTTGCAGCCATTATATGGACACTGTACTCTGTGATTTACCTTTAAATGTGTACTGCGCAGGTGAGTGAGAAAGACTGCTTCTGTGCAGGGTGCAGAAAAATCACATGACTGACAGTGAAAGGTTACTTGGGCAGTTTCACTCAGTTGTGCACCCTGGGTTTTCTGGTGAATCTTTGCTAGGTGGACCTTAAGTGCATTAATGGAGTTGAATGTGCACACACATTGTTGGTGTAAGCAGGGAAATGGGACAGTTCTACCATAGTTTCCGTGTTTTAACCTATAATGTTTTAAAAGGTAACCCCTTTTCTCACACATAAACTCACAGTACTTACACTTCCACAGCATCTTCACACCACATTGATCTGAAAAAATAGAGAACAAAAAAACTTTTAGCTTAACAACTCAGCTCAGCAATGTCACTGTTGAATATAATAAGTAATAGAACCGAACGACGACTGTGTTACAGGGAAAACCCCATGTAAACAAGCATGTGTGAGAGAGTGAGTGAGAGGGAAAAAGAGAGCGGTCAAGTGGATAAATGCGCTGCGCACAGCACCCGGTGTGAACAACATAAACACTTTCACAGTGCTTGCTAAACTCCGTAGCCCCCGACAGCTATTGAACGGCTTTTCTACTGCGTAAAATGACGGTAATATTAATGATACAGTCGCGCAAACCTGCCGTGTGTGAGCCGTCCTCAGACTGTTAACACTGAGCTAACTTTAACATTTAGCCGACACAATTTTGAGTGGACATTAGCTAGTGTTAGCCTATTTACACCATGCACAGGAAAGTAACCTTACACAGAAAAAAAAGCTGCGTCAACAAGTCACCCCGACAGCGATTGAACGGCTTTTCTACCGCGTAAAATGACGGTAATATGATACAGTCGCGCAAACCTGCCGTGTGTGAGCTGTCCTCAGACTGTTAACACTAAGCTAACTTTAACATTTAGCCAACACAATTTTGAGTGGACAGTGTTAGCCTATTTACACCATGCACAGGTTCGAACAGTAACTTTACACAGAAAAAAAAGCTGACTTTGTAGCGTTCCAGGCAACCATGATTAGTAAACATGATTAGTGCAATGAATCTTTCAGCTAAATAGTCCAAACAACTAATGTTGTTTAGTAATGATAGCAGGTTTTTACAAAACATAAAAGAATAAGTAATGATCACTCAGATGTTTAATTAGAAACAAAATCTGGGTTTACAGTGTAAGACAGAATATCTGTTAGTCGCTGTAAATAAGTGGTTGTTTACCTTTGTATTCTTTGGCTGCTGGTTCACTGAGTTTTTAATAATGGTACTGTTGAACTCGCCAGGGTCTTAGCTTTCATATGAGATGCTATTTGTTTGTTTACCATGAAGTATCAGAGCGGTAGCAATGGAAATGTGGTTGACTTTCTGACGCTATTCGGATTTTGATATTTGATCAGTAATATGCTTGGTGTTTGAGTTGTGTTTGGCGTGTGTAAAAATGACTTATATGTGCTTGTAGCGGAGTTTCTCCTATTTAATTTGATGTGCAGTATGACTGTATTGCTACATCATTAGGGCAGCGTTTTATGCCTTTTGCTGCGGAGAGTCTCAGGGTCTCCCAACTGGGGGACCTTGGAGTTTAACAGGTTTAACTGCTACTCCCACTGGCGTTACAATGTAATGTACCTCGGTGGTTTCAAGTTAGTTACAGTGAGAGTATGTTCGCTTCCTGTTTTCAAAATAAAAGCACCAACTCTATCGTTATGGTTTTCTTAATAATAAAAGGCAACGGGTGTTTTATTTTGTGAAAATGACCGGAAGTGCGTTACTCGCTACGGCTAACTTGAGTGACTCCGAATTCGCAGGAACAAAACTTTAAGCAGATGTTATTTGGACAAATTAGCGTCACATTGTGGATGTAAAGGGCTACTTTCTCGCCTAAAAAGGTTAGACATGTGGATAAAGTGGTATATTTACAGAGTTAGAGCTAGAATAAAATCCGCTGATTTCAGCTTGGGTAGGAATGAAATGCATTATGGGTTATCATGTAGTTTACTGACTGGTCTACTCACACCGATCAGGCTACAGAAACAAGCAATCATTTTGAGTTGGGAGCTAGCTAGCTAATCGATTACACACCACTCAAAGAAAGACTTCCAGTTGAAGACTGGCTAACGTTAAATACTGTTGTAAAATTAATTGGTCGAAATTAGTCGTTACCCTGTATGATTCATCACTTGACATGGCACAGGCTGATTGATTGACACACTCGGCAACCCGACTGCTGGAATTATTTTTGGTTGTTGCGACTACGATCTCAAGACACAAGATGGCGGTGTTCTGCTCATTCTCCATATTCAATCTTTAAATGTGTGAAAGTGACATTGTGCAAAGATATAGAGATTTAATGCACACAAATGTGGACACACACCCTGAGCGTGTGTCTCATATTAATGAGCAAGACTTTGAAAAAAGATGATTTCATATTAAATAGCCTCAGCCATATAGTCTTTGAAATATGAAATTAAATGAGCAACTTCACACAGAGATAGAGGCGTTTGGAGTCAGGTTTCGGCTAAAGGCGGTCATTTCAAATGGGATGAAGCCCACTAAACAGTAGTTTAGTTCATGTTTCTGTGTTGCTAAATGATAAATGCTGCTAAATGTGTTGCTAAATGATAGATATGTAATTCAAAGAAAATCCCCCAACAAGTTATCATTTGATCTTGCCTCGGTGTCACACTGTATGGTTTGAATGCAAATGCTCTCCCTTCATGCCTTGTGTTTATTTGCTGATCACTGCCTTGGTGTTACAGTATAAAATGTAGGGGTGTGTATTGGCAAGAACCTGGCAATACGATACGTATCACAATACAGGAGCAACGATATGATATATTGCGATACTGTAGGAACGATATATTGAGTTTCTTTGAAAGAATTTAATTGTAAGAAAACTGTAGCTCATAGCACACACAATGCTGTTACATGCTTAACATCAGCTTGCTGAAGAAATACAAGCATTTCAGGATTGAAGAAAAAAATATGTAAACAATGTTACATTAAAGGTGTAGATATTTTAAGATATCTGCTTAGAGGTTCACAACCAGTGAGAGGAGTTTTTGATTTCAAAGTAGTTATTATCAAAAGAAAATCTCTCGGTCTCTATACCTTCAAATGTCATAACACTTTTTCTGGCTGTTACCACAAAGAAATTAGCATATACTCTCTCTATAATCAAATATGAAAGTGCTTGTAGGGTTCTTAAAATATTAACAAAAAAAGTAAACTTATTGACAAAAATAAAGTACCAAGCCCTGCAACATCCACTTTTTCAGTGTCATCTCAATAAAGGAATTTACCCATCTGCCTAAATAAAAGCTTGCAGGACTCAACAAAATTAAATATGGTAAACAGTCTCAGATACTGGATTTTACATGTTGTTCCAGTTTGTATGTCAGTGCTTATTCTTTAATCTCAAGGTTTTTGTGGAGGAATACAAGCTGGTCCACATGTCCAGCTGTCAGGACACTTCTCTGTGCATTCACAATGTCTCCTGGGGAACAGAAAACTCTCTCCACAGAGATGCTTGTTCCAGGAATACACAGGAAACATTTTGCTACTCTGAATAGCTGAGGGTACTCCTGTTCGTGGTCCCTCCACTAACTCAGAGGATTTCCTGTGAGAGGCAAAGGGGTCTCATCTTTAAACCTCTTTATCTCAGCTGCAGCAGCATCATCTGCTGATTTTGGTGCTGTATTGTCACCAGCAGTGGCATACGTTGCACCAAGCAAGTCTGCCAATGCACATGAGGTCCTTGGTCTCTTTAGGGGTGGCTGAGGGGTGGAAGCAGGGCTGTCCTCAAATGGTTGGTGATCAACTTCCTCTGGGACATTCTCCCCTTGATTGTCAGTGTCCTCTTGCAGCTGAAAAACATCAAATCCAACTAGTATTAATGTCACCGAAAGCCAAAATTCAAATCCTTGATTCATCCTATTCCATACTTATATTTAATACATAATTATCAATAGTACAACTTAACCATATGTCATTAATATACTTCATTTACTCAGATTTGCACTTAGTTATAACTGCTGTGTATTTTTTCCAACTGTAATATATTAATTTATTTACTTACATTCTGTTGCTTCTTTATCACAGCGTTGGTCAGTCTGGAGTAGATCTCACTGGCCTCTGCTTCAGACAGGAAGGGCAAATCCTTAAACCTGGGATCAACAGCTGATGCCATGTGCAGCACCTCCCTCTCATTGTATCTCTTTCCCAGATCTTGTGCTATAGCAGCCTTGATGTCCTTTACAGTCTGTGTGTCATCAGGGTTTTCTTCTGCAGAGACAGAGCAAGAGAGAAGGAGTGTGCAGTGTTGGGAAAGTTCACGTTCTACATGAACTAGTTCAGTTCATAGTTCACACATTTTAAAATGAACTAGTTCAGTTCATAGTTCATAATTCCAAATTATGAACTAAGTTCACAGCTCCAAAAAATGAACTAGTTCAGTTCTTTTTTTCAATACGTTGCGAACTATACTCTTTTAAAATTGTTGCCACAGTCAGCAATTATTTCATTAGTTTAACACTGAAACTATGTGTCAGATTGAAAATACATGCAGTTGAAAACTGCATGTATTCATCAAACCCATCTGTGGTTGGGGCATCCAGATAGGCGTCCACTTCAGATTTTTGATGAACCTGACTGTTGCTGTTAAATCGAGCCCGGAGCAGAGGAAACAGTCAGATTATATACAATACATTATCATAGAAAGGAAGACATTGTTCTATCAACAGAACAATGTCATCACAATAGGCACGTCATCACTTGTATACAATCAGGACAATAGTTAATCAGTAGATTATAACATACATGATGTTCTAATTCAAAGTTCAATGATATTCATTAAATCAGCATTTCATGGCATGGTCAACAGATTATGACACACACACATACCTCTAATCAAATAACATAACCACTCATTTGCTCAGACAAGATGAATAATAAGAATTTCCATTACATTCCCCCATTTGAGCGTATTACGCTCACAAATTAACATTAATCAAACAAACATTAATCATTGAAATTCAAAACTAATGATCAAAAAAATCTGATTAACAACATCTTTTTTTTTTCTTAAGTAATCCAAGCAAACAATATTGCTAGATTGAGCAATACTAGATTAAACAGTACTGTCAAAATCATGTAAATCAGCATAGGGTGGAACCCAGTTCAGAGAGGAATCACCTTCAGATTGAATCATGAATTGCCCAACAGAGGTTTCAACCAATGAAGTGACCAAAGCTTTAATGCAAGGTATAGCACAACAGATCACAACCATAAACACTGTCAGGGTAACAAGCAAAGGTGTCAATGTTCTCAGTAATGTAATTTTCCATCCTCCCTGGGTCAGCCATAACCATGGATTTTGATTCACAGAGTCTTTGATCTTTTGTTCATACAACAGATCGTTCAGGTGTGAGACAATATGAGTCATATTGTCCGTAATGTCCCACAGGTAGCTGTAACCAGCTGCTTGCACGGTGATATTCCCAGGAAGTGCTCTTGTTCAGTGAAGCACTTCCTAGTGAAACAAACAGTTCCTTGTTGTTGGGTGGGGTTTGCAGTCATAACAGATTGGTGAACTCCTGGTTGTTTCACCTGTGTCATGTTCCAGAATCTCGCCGTTGAACCCCCGTAGTTGACGATGCTGATGTTGCACATGTCGATGTTCTCAGCCATGTCCTTCACAGTCCGGTCCTCCAGGGAAACCCCCCAGGGTGAAAGCTACCATGACGCCTAGTGTCTCCGAAACATTCAATGGTGTTGGCGTCACAGGTATTGCGTCTCCCACCCCGTGAGGAAGTTGTGTGCAGACATAGCAGCTGTCATTTGTAATCCTTCTGGCTGTCGATAGTACTACAGCGTACCAAGAATTTTTCCTCAGGCTTCAGTAGGGGATGAGTAAACTCAGGCAGCAATTCTCTCCTCTTTCTGCAGTTGGATGCACTTTTTCATCTCACGCTTGAGACAGAAGGAGTCCGTCTGCAGACGACTGAATAAACTACAGAAAGACAACGTTACCGGCTTTGTGCTTCTTGATAAACAAACTGCAGGATCTTTCTTGCCACTTCTATCACTGGACTGGGCTTGACCAGAGTCGTTTGCAGCTGAGTCATCAGAGATGAATGTTTGAAATTCTCTTTTCAGCATCAATCTGTACTGCATACGTTTCTCCTCATCTTGGACCCAGTCTAGCTTGAATCTTGGCACCAACATAGCGGAGAGTATATGTTCCCTCTTCTCCAGTAGACCTGCCAGCATTGTGCTCATTGACTCCAAGATACTCTTTATGAGAGGTCGGCATGTAATGAGACCCTCTGCTGCAGTGGACTTTCTGCTCTCTTCCAACAAGTCATTCATATGACATTGCAGCTGTACAATGGTTGGAGCCAGATAGCCAAGAAAGATGTTCTTCTCTGCTTGGAGGATATTTAGTGCAAGTGCCAAAGGCCTCATCACATCCACAAACATGTGTATGAATTCAACTTCTTGTGGAGAGAATCTGCGAAAGCCAAAATCGTCACTCACAGTGTGCAAAAGGAGCTCATCATGCAAGGGAGTAGCATCATTTTCAGGGGTGACCTCAACCATGTTAATTTCTGCCTTGGTAGTTAGTCTTTCTTGCGATGGAGCGGCTGTCTCGCATAGCAAAACTGAGTTCCATCTTGTGTCATTTGTCACAACAAAGCCAATTCCAAGCTTTTCCTCCACAGTATCAGAAGCCTTTGTACTTCGCTTAACCAGATTCCACAGTGCAGATGCTTTCCCAAAAACGGCCCTCGACACAGTTCTGTAACATTTTTCACTAACCTTTTCTGTGTCTTTGGCCACCAGGTTCAATGTGTGTGCCATGCACCGTCTGTGAGGAGGGAGAGAGGGATGAACCAGATCCAAGAGCGGCTCAGGCTCCATATCATCTTCATCTGGCCACAGCAAAGGCTGGCACTGGTTCATCCTCATCTTCACTTTCAACTGTCTCTGTCTCTGGCACATCATCATCAATAGCAACATCCATCGCAAAACAGTTGAATGCCTTGACAAAATTAGCAGCATTGTCTGTCACTGTACAAACAACCTTGTTGTGGATTTTGAACTCTTTGTTGACATCTGACAACAATTTTGCCAACACATCATGTGTGTGCGCTCCTTTAATTCGCCGGCATGCCAGTACTGCAGAGTGTCTGTTGGAAACATCTGTTTTGTTTAGCCAGTGGATGGTGATTCCCATAAATGCCTTGTTCACAGCAGACCAGCAATCTGCTGTTGTGCACACGACATCGATAGCAGACAGTTCAGTCTTAAGTTCACACATGTTTTCTTTATATTTCTTGTTTCACAGTGTCTGTACTTTTTTTCTCGATGGCACTTGTTTGGATGGATGCAACCCCTTAATTAAGTTTTTGAAAGCTGGGCTTTCTACTTTTCTCAAAGGTTGTAAGTCCGACAATGTACTGGACCACCAAATTGTCCACCTGCGGCTCGGAGATGACAACGAACCCGCTGCTGTATGCAGTTAATGGCATTTGGGTTGAGGATTTGTCTTGGTCTTTTGACTTTTTACTTGTTGCTTGCACATACCTTGAAAGGCTACCCAGGTGCTTGAGTTCTATGTGCCGTTTTAGATTAGCAAACGATGTAACTGAAGTTCGGATTTTATTTTTCAAAGCCGGTGGGCAGAGTTTGCACATAAACGTTAGATTGTTCCCTTCCTTGTCGATTTTCTCATAAAAATCGCTAAGATAATTATATGATACCTCCTTATGTCCACATGCTGCTGTCGCCTCCATGCTGTTTTTTGTTTTGTTTTGATGACGGCAGTGCGACACTGGCTGCCGTTGCCTTCGGTTGCCAGATCCACTCAAGTTGAGCTCTACTCAACTGTGGCGCTCTCGCACTTGTTAGAATCTGGCACAGACAAAGAAGCACACGCAACGGTTGGGCAACACTTTAGTGCGGTGTGTTTTTTGCCTGAACCTTATTGAACGAAATTAAAAAAGAGTGAACGTGACGTTCACAGACACCAGAATGAACGCGTTCATAGTATCGTTCATCAGGCAGAAATACCGTTTGTTCGTTCAAGTTCACCAAAATTATGAACGAGTTCATGAACTTTCGTTCAATGAACGCGTTCATGCACAACACTGGGAGTGTGTGTGTGAGAGAGAGAGAGAGACAGAGCGAGAGAGGATTGTGTGTGTGTGTATGCATGTGATTCAAAGTGAAAACTAATGATTTATTTTACAAATTTCTTCCCTAACTGGCGCAATAATTTCTTTGTGCCGTTTGGTCACTGGTACAGGCTCAGAGATAACGCCTATGATATTCATTTGCTGGTACCAAATTATGTCATCTCTTAGTGGCCAAAAAAACCTATTGTGACCGATCTTTACAAGAGCGCCACTGAACATGTCAATATCTTGGATAATGCCAGGGTACACATCCCCATCATAGATAATGGCACACCACTGACCAATGAGTCCCTCATGTAGATCTGCAAGCTGCTGCAGACCTAAATTTTGAGGTGGGTCAGGAAGTGGTGTGCCGACTGAGGGGGAAGCTTTATTCAATGTATTCAATGGCTGGAACACGACTGCTTCTGGCTCGAAGCATGTGCAGTCCTGCGGTGCAGAGCAAAAGCAGCTGAGGATCTTCCAGGACATTTTGCCTGGGCTACCAGAGATAATCTGAAAGAAGAGAAACTGTCAGAGCATGAATTGAGCAACCTCAACCCTGTCTATCTATCTTTCTGTCTAAATCATTACCTGGTGAATCTTCATTGTGCCTCAGATAGTTTGTAGCTCCGATGGCACATGCATGTCAATAGCCTCGATGTCTTCTGGCTCAACATAGAGGAGCTCTATGGCAGACTTCTGCTTTTGAAGCTCCTCATAGAGGACCCGGGCATTTGGAATGTCCTTCCCTTGGGCTATGATGTCATCAGCCCTCCTTTTGACAGCTGTTCCTACCCCATCTGCAGGGCCTTTCCCATGACCAGCCTCCAGAAAGTTCCATGTTACTTTTTTCCAGCCCATCTGAAATGGGAGGTTGGTGAGGAAGAAAAAATTATTTTTTGAGCGGTAGTGGGTGCTTGGTCTATCACTGACGATGCACCCACTGAAGCTGTGGGATACTTATCCTTCAGGTGAGTGAGGACTTTGCACAGATGAGCCCAAATAGCACTGGGATCATGTCGAAAGGAGGAGCTGATTGAGCAGATGGAGACAACACTGTTTTTGGTGTAAGCCACACCAGTGTGGAGTGACGCCTGTTTGCGGGAATCTCCAAAATGCACTGCCTGAATTACACTGCTGTATTTGCAGAGAAAGTTCTCTGCAAAGTCAACATGTAGAACAACTTCATTTTCACACAGATGTTCTTTCAGACCACAAAGAGCAGCATACTGGTGTCTGATGTTGTAGACATGCTTCCCCAGTTTTTCTTTTAGTACCATTGAAAAGTCTTCAAGCAAAGTATGCAGAGTACCGTCAACCTTTTCTTTAACTGTCAAGTGGACTGTGATTTTTTCTTCAGAACCATCTTTCTTTTTCTTCAGTCTCTCCTCAGCTTTCCCCTTCCACTCATACCATGATGTCTGGGCCCCAGGGTCAAAGGTTGAGATTTCCAATTGTTTATCTTCACAAATGTTACATTCCCTGTACATACACTGCTTGGCATAGTTTGGTGAACAACACAGAGATAGAATCAAATCTTCAATGTTGTTGCTCTTGATTACTTTATGATAAAGCAACTTATCTGCCATAAACTGCAGATTGGCATAAGTCTTACAGAGACATGTGTCTCTGTCTTTGACTGAGGGCTTTACAATCCAAAACGGACGTCTCTTACAGAACTCACTGTAAGAAATCTGGATGCGAGATACTCCTTCCTACACTTCTTATGGAGTTTTTCTAGAGGCTCATTTAGGAATCATTTTTGTCTTTTTATCTTTTTCTTTGTCACTGTGTCTTTTTTTCCAGTTGTTGCTCTGCTGTTCTCATCTCTTTCCAAGAACTGTTTGATTTTTTCTTCTGTGGCTTGGCTAATGCTGTTCTTTTGTTTATTCCGAGTGTATGTAAGTCCTGTTGTCCTTTTTTCATTACTTCTCAGATTGAGGCTGTGTGCAAAACACTGTATGTGCGTCAAGCCTGCGAGTCTCGCCGTGACAGTCATAATCGATGCATTATCTGTAACAACAACGGGATCTTTTCCATCCAATCCCCATTCAGTCACAGCCTCATTCAGTAACGCTGCTATGTGTTCCCCCGTGTGACTGTCACTCATGGCTCGGGTTTGCAGTACATGGGACTTGAGGTTCCACTGGTCATCTATGTGATGTGCTGTAAGAGTTGCATACGATTCAGTGGCCCTCGAAGTCCAAGCGTCGCATGTCAAAGCGACTCTCTCCACTGAGCTGAGCGAGTCCAGCACCGTCGCTTTGACTTCTCTGTACAACTTCGGGAGAGCGATGTCCGTGATGTGTTGTCGGGAAGGGATGGTGTAACGGGGCTCCAGTGTTGTCATCATATTACGGAATCCCTCATTCTCCACAACACTCAGAGGACGCATGTCTTTACAAATAAAAGACAGTACTGACCGTGTTATCTTGGTTGCGCGAGTTGAGGTCGCTGGTAGTTTCGATAAGTTAACATCTTGAATAGTTCATTGAGCAGGAGCCATTCGTTTCATGTTAGCCTGTAATGCTACATTGTCATGGTGTCTCGCCACATGTGCTCGCAAATTTGTAGTATCGCCCGAGTACTTGTCGTAGTCGCTGCTGGAGCTGGCTGTAGCCTCTCGTCCTCAGCCATCGCCTGTGAACTGTTATATGTTTTTATTTGAACTGATCTCGCGGGATTTAACTGTTCCTTTGGTGCGGAGGACATAACGACTAGTGTTGTGTCGTTCGCGAACGTGTTGTTCGAACGAACGAATCTTTTGAGTGAACGAAGTGAACTGAATCACTTCATGAACTGATTCGTTCCTTTCTCAGTTCAGTTCAGTTGAGCTCAGCCGCGAACATGGCTGCCGGTCGGGAGTGGAACTGCCGCGACTCACTCACTCGTTCACTGCGAACGAATCACTCAGTGAACGACATTCATGTCCTCAGCATGTCGTTCAATGATTCGTTCGCGAACGTGATTCGCCGTCATTCAGTTCATGATTCAGCCCACTTTCAGCACAGTACGTGAACGAGATTCACGTCCTCAGCATGTCGTTCAATGAATCGTTCGCGAACTGCTGAAAGTGGCGCTGTGTCAGTCACTCACTGACTCAGGGCACTGAGGGCTGAGGAGTTGATTCACGTTCAGTACATGTACTGCTAACATTAGCGCTGTGTTGCTAACATCAGTGTAGCATCATGTTATGTTATTTTACTGTGCACAGAGGACACTTTCACTGTGTAATATTTTTAGTGCATGTATAAGCAGCGCTGCGTCTCCCGCGAATGATTGTATAATATAGTCCTTGAACGCACCGTCCCTCAGTAAGTGAACGTGAACCTCAGGGCTGAATCATGAACTGAATGACGGATTATTTGGCTGTTTATCAGTTCAGGGAGTTGGAGAGCACTGAACGATTCAGTGAACGAATCTTTTGAACGAATCATTTTAATGAACGGATTCTAAAGATTCAGTACAGTAAAAAGAACTGCCGTTCCCATCACTAATAACGACTGCTGCCAACTAGCGGCCGGAGATTTAATTGCAACACAAAAATTAACAAACACCGTGAATATTTGCATGTTAATTGTTAATAAAAACATCGATACAGTGCCGTTGAAAATTGATACGGTATCATCATCGCAATATTTAAGTGTATATATTTAAGTGTATCGATATTTTCTTAAACCCCTTATAAAATGCCTCCATTTCATTTGCTCTTGGTCAGTCCACTGTCTCAGACCCACTCTGTGTCAGTGCGCTCACCGATATCCAGACATGTATAAAGTACTAGCGATCCAGACTTGAGTAGAAGTACAAGTACTCTATCAAAAAAGTGACTTGAGTAGAAGTAGAAGTGCTCTTTAAGCACCGTACTTAAGTGGAAGTACTAAAGTATTAAACATGTTTTGTACTTAAGTATTGCAAGTAGTTTATTTTTAAAATTACTACTCAAGTACTGAAAGTAAAAGTAAAAGTATTGTGTAATGTAGTTATTAAAGAAATCAGTCGAAAGTTTGAAAATCATATTGTTTATATTATTCCAAATGTTTGGTTGTAACAGCAGTACAACGGAATGTACAAGAGCACCTTAAAACATTGAGCTTAACTCTTTTGAACAAAAAAATATGTATTGGGAAGTAAAGGGGCAAGTATGTCCCTTCCCCCTTTAAAGCATCTCCCATCACTTCAACATCTGTGTGCGTGCTTGTGTGTGTGTTTTTATATGTGTGTTTGCGTGTTTGTATGCGTGTGGGTGTGTTTGTGTATGAATGAGTGTACGTTTTTATGTGTGTGCGCGTGCAGGTGCAATCTCTCGGGAGGCAGAGTAGGCACTTCATTTTATATGAATTGTCTTTCACTCCGGCGAATGAAAACATGGACTGTAAGTAGGGCCAGGGGTGGTCTTCTTCCTCACCGCCACCACCACGATCACGCGAAGTTGAAGGTGTTGTTTCTGGTTCTTCCATCTCTGGTTCAAAGCACTTACTCTCGGCTAGGCTGAGCAGGGAGCAGAACGAGCGGTCTTCTCACCCTTTGCACACATTACGTCATGTAGATCTTGTTCGCGCCACAGTAAAATTGGATGCAACGGTTGTTATAGCAACCATAAACTCTGAACGGGACGGTAGACTAACGAGTAACGATACAGCACATAAAAAATGTATCGGAGTAAAAGTACTAAACTCATCGAAAATATGTACTGAAGTAAAAGTGGAAGTAGGAGAAAAAAATAATACTCCAGTAGAGTACAGATACAGCATTTTAGTACTTAAGTAGAGTAGTGAAGTAGTTCTACTTCGTTACTATACATCTCTGGATCTCTTTTCAGCTCCTCCAAGCTGGCTTTAGTGAGGTGGAGATCCAACTTTTGCTCATCTGCCTGCATCTCTGTTTCTCTCAGCCTGGTTTCCATGTTCCTCAGCTCCACCTTCTGCTCCACCACCATGTTTCTCAGCAACCTCATCTCCACCCAGATATCAGGGTTAGTACTGGTCTGGTAAATGGACTGATCATTCAAAGATTGCTTTAAGTCAGACAGGACATCATGAAGTTTGGTCTCCTTGTCTTCACTTGCTTGCATCTCAAGAGCATGTGAAACCAACAGGCAAAGCAGCAAAGCCAAAGCTGCCCTCATTGTGCCGTCTATTGATGCCTTCAGGGAAAAGTGGATACACATGAATTGCCTTCTTCATATAAGCCAAAAGTTTTGCTGATGTCATGAGAACTGTGGCATATGTTTATCATGGATAGCTGGTAAAGTAGAAGGTAACACAAAGATAGAGACACATAAAAGCCCCAACAGGCTGTCATTAAATTCTCTCAACAAGGTAATGTGAGAAATCATATGCTGTGTTTTAGTTAATGAATTATTCTTAACATTCATGACAAACATGATTTAATTCATGATTTTAGGTGATATTCTTTAAATAACATTTCAGCTGAGCTGCAGCTGCCAGGTATTGAGAGAAAATCTCTATATTGTATCTATATTAATAACTATTAGTCTTACATATATACCTCTCAACCTCTGACAATAACCGGGTACATTCAGTGACGTGAACTTTATTGTGAGATTCAGACATTAATGTGACATGTTTCAGATGTTGAAAAAACTCACTTAAGTCCTTGTTCAAAGTGTGTTGCGGTGTTGGAGGTTAAATGATACCCCGGGATATCGGCAGAGATGTATAGTAACGAAGTAGAACTACTTCACTACTCTACTTAAGTACTAAAATGCTGTATCTGTACTCTACTGGAGTATTATTTTTTTCTCCTACTTCCACTTTTACTTCAGTACATATTTTCGATGAGTTTAGTACTTTTACTCCGATACATTTTTTATGTGCTGTATCGTTACTCGTTAGTCTACCGTCCCGTTCAGAGTTTATGGTTGCTATAACAACCGTTGCATCCAATTTTACTGTGGCGCGAACAAGATCTACATGACGTAATGTGTGCAAAGGGTGAGAAGACCGCTCGTTCTGCTCCCTGCTCAGCCTAGCCGAGAGTAAGTGCTTTGAACCAGAGATGGAAGAACCAGAAACAACACCTTCAACTTCGCGTGATCGTGGTGGTGGCGGTGTGGAAGAAGACCACCCCTGGCCCTACTTACAGTCCATGTTTTCATTCGCCGGAGTGAAAGACAATTCATATAAAATGAAGTGCCTACTCTGCCTCCCGAGAGATTGCACCTGCACGCGCACACACATAAAAACGTACACTCATTCATACACAAACACACCCACACGCATTGGTCCTCCCAGCGGGGTATGCACTCATGGATAATTTAAACAGTCACACTACATTCAGTGGATTCCTGCTTTTTAATATGTGATGTTAATCCAATAAGTAATCAAGTAATCTTGTAGAATAACAGAGATGAGAACTAAAATGAATAATTTTCAGAGTCAATGTAAAATATTCATTATGTGCTCTGATTATCCGAACGTCTTTATAATCATCCAAATAAATACATATTTTTCACTCATGTACATTGCTGTTTGTTTTGTTTTATCTAAAAAGTCTTTCAGTGTACTTTTCACAACACATGTGAACTATTATATGTAAAAAAATATATTTTTTTATTTTGTAAATAAATCATGATGTGGGCTTATTTGGAGCTTAAATGTTGTCACAATATCAATTAAGTCCATTCCAGACTTTAGACTTCTTTCATAATATATGTTTATTTTATATTCCAAAATCTACATGAACTAATCAATACATTTTCAAATGAGAGATAAATCTCAGATAAATAATATTAAATTATTTACCTTATAAATCATGTCATTATTCATGAAAAACACCTGAACTTAGATTTTGGTGTTTAATGGGTACACTTACCCTAAAAGCTGAAAACATTGGTTGGAAAATTGGAAAAGTAATCAAATGTAATAAGTTACATCACTTTGATTACATAAATGATATAATTACATTGCTTTTGACATAGAGTAACGAGTAATCGGTAACCTATTACATTTCCAAAGTAACCTTCCCAACCCTGGCTGTCTTTACTGTGACCTCAAGGCCCATGCTTGACCCCAAATATGGAAAACTGCCTAATACACAGGAGCTCTCAATTACCAACCAACCCACACATCATTCCTGTAAACCCACAGTACCCACACAAACTAAATACCACCAGGCATATAATGTAATGCCAATCATAATGATATTACTATCAATAATAATTACAATAGTAATAATAATAATTAGTAATAACAGTAGTACTACTAAGTAATGTTATCAATCTTAATATATACAACATGATACAATATACATCACAATAAGTTCAGCCTAATGTAAAAACCCAAATAAAGTTAGGTATTTCATTTTCCTGAAAGGATGCTCTCTGAAATTCAGAGAAACAAAGCTGCATTTGTCTGACAGTCCTTGTGAACTAGTTCTGATATATTTGGTCTACAAATGTGTCCTTCACAATGTGTCCTGACCAGGGACTCAGCCTGTGTTTACTGTGTTCTATGAACTCATGTCATACCACATTTCACCACTGGGTGTCCCCAGTGATCCTCCCTCCTCTGTACATGACCTGCTAGAAACATCAGGAGGAGAGTGTTCTTTGTGTAGTTTGAAGCTGTTGTTACGTGCCGTGTGGTTTCTGTGGTTTCTTGCTTCTTTTTCCTTTTCTGCAGGTACCGCCCCCTTTTCTCACCACTGATTGGTGATTGGCATCAGCTGTGGCTCATCAGGCTAACACCTTAAGAACCCTGTGGAGCTGATGCCAGTCCCTGGCAGTTGACTTCTGGCTGTGTGCTGAACTGAGCTGTGTGCTGAACTGAGCTGTGTGCTAGTTCCTGGTGTTCCTGACCAGCGGTGTGGTTTGTCTGCCACTCATCGATCGGTTTCCCTTGTTTTTTGGAAGCTCGTCTTTAGTTTACTAGTTAATAAATTGAGTTTTTGTTTTGGATCCCTTGTGGTTGAGTTTATATTTTTGTTGTGTTGTTTTATTTGTTACGTCCCTACCCCTAGACAATCGGGGTCGTAACAGATTTGGGGGCTCGTCCGGGATAGTGGTCCGGTGTGTTTCACGGTGAGTAGTGGTGTCTGAGTGCCGTCAGCCTGTGGTGTGTGGTGTGTGGCTTCCCCAGTTAAGTCTCTCTCTTTTGTTGTTTTGCCTTTTTTATTTTCGGGGTTAATTCCGGGCGGGGAATTTTATTCTCCAGAGGGGGCTGGCTTGTTAGGGTTTCGGCCGCTGATGTTTAGGCCTGTAAGACGCCTCGAGCCCGGCACGCCTCAGAAGATAGTTAGGTAAGTTTGTGTTAGGCAGGTTCTGGGGAGGTTTGGTTTGGTTATTGCACCATTGCTGTTTGGTCTCCGGTGTCATATTTGCCGTGGTTGTCTCCGGTGGTGGGTTGCTGTGTGGTTACTGTGTGTGTGTGTGTGTGTGTGTGTGTGTGTGTGTGTGTGTGTGTGTGTGTGTGTCCTGCTTTTCCCAAGTTGTGTGGGAAGCATGGCAACTTTTGACATACAGGTGTTTGTCTCCAACCCGTCTCTGACTGCGTTGGATAAATGCAGGAAGAGTGACTTACGTGAGATTGCAGGTTACTATGAGATTGATGTGTCACGGTCTCTCCCGAAAGCGGAGCTCAGAGCTGTTGTTCTGGAGGGTTTGTTGGCTAGGGGAGTGGTGAGTTTGCCGGCCCCTGAGGTTGTGTCCCAGGTTGCGGTCGAGGCAGAAGCTTCCCCGGGTGTAAGTCACCAGGAAGCGGATGAGCTTTCGGCGGCGGTCTGCTCAGGTCATCCGACTGAAGGGACTGCCAAACAGCCGATTAGTTTTACTCCGGGCATGAAGGGGGATCAGGTTATCGTGAAGCCAGTGACGTTGCCGACCTTTGTTCCTTTCTCTACTGAGTCTAGCCCTGGCTCCAAATTGGATGCCAGATTAAAAATCCGACTAGCCCGACTGCAGTTGGAAAAGGAGGAGCGTGAGCGTGAGCGTGAGCGTGAGCGTGAGCGCGAGTATCAGCTTCGGAGGGAGATAGAGCTGAAGAGGCTGGAGGCAGACACTGCTGTCAGGCTGCGACAGGTGGAGGTGCAGGCCCGTGCAGCTCTGTCCTCGGAGGTCCAAGCTTCATCGGGCCCTACTTTCTCCTTCGACGTGAGCAAACACATTTCCTTAGTCCCTACATTTCGTGAAGCAGAGATTGAGTCCTACTTTTGCGCATTTGAGCGTATTGCCGCTGCGTTACGCTGGCCGACAGATGTGTGGGCTATTCTGCTGCAGTGCAGGTTGACAGGCAGGGCTCAGGAGGCTTGTTCATCGTTGTCGGTGGAGGATGGGCTAGACTATGAGCAGGTTAAAAGCGCTATCCTACGTGCTTATGAGCTTGTGCCGGAAGCCTACAGACAGCGTTTTCGCGGTCTCAGAAAAGCCCAAACTCAAAACCACATCGATTTTGCCAGGGAGAAAGGGATGTTGTTTGACAGGTGGTGTGCTGCATGTAAAGTGAATGATCTTGCTTCGGTACGGGAGTTGATGCTGCTAGAGGAATTCAAGAACTGTGTTTCCGAGCGTACTGCTGTGTATCTGAATGAACAGAAGGTGACCACTCTGCAGCAGGCTGCCACTCTGGCAGATGAGTTTATGTTAACACATAGGAGCGTTTTTGTTAGGCAGGAACCTGTCGATCGCGAGTGGTCTTTTCCAAGGCCTAGATCACCGGTGCCTAGTGCTGAGGGTTCCACCTCTCCCAAGTCCGAGAGAAAGTGTTTTTTTTGCCGTCAAACCGGTCACTTAATTGCCAACTGCGCTGCCTGGCAACATAATCAGGGGGCCCCATTGAAACCGAAAGGGGTGGGGCTGATCACAACGTCCCTCAGTGACACCTCCAACCTGTCTGGGGTACCTGACGACTGTTTTAAGCCGTTTACTTTTTCCTGTTTCGTGTCTGCCACAGGAAAGCCGGAGGACCAGCGTCTAGAGTCTTGCGTGACACTGCATGTTCGCAGTCTCTTATTCTTGACAGTGTCCTACCTGCAGCTGTCAAATCTGATGTGAGTGCTGTGGTTGTAAGAGGGGTCGAAATGGGTTTAGTTCCTGCACCCCTACATCATGTACATGTACAATCTGGTTTAGCCACGGGTTTCTTCCCTGTTGGTGTCCGCACCTGTTTTCCCATCGATGGCATAGACTTCATCATGGGAAATGACATAGCTGGTGGTAAGGTGTATCCTGTGCCTGAGGTTGTCACCGAACCTGAGTCTAAGCAGGAGGGTCAAGTCAACCAGCACCCTGGTGTTTTAGTGGAGGTGTTGCCCTCTATTGGCAGTTCAGTGAACTACAGGTTGAAGGAACCGGAGAAGGCAACTGAACCTGTGGTTACTCCTGCAACTCCCTTGCCCCTGAACCCTAAGACGCTCATCACTGCACAGGCAGCTGACCCTTTGCTTGTTTTCTGTCTGTGGTGTTACACGCTGTGTGGTGTTGTGTGCTATTTGACTGCGATGATTGTGACCATGTTTTTGTTGTCGGCAGGTCAGGGTGGATGCTCGTGCCCTTGGAGCGGTGCTGCGTCGGACTGGTGTGGTGTCACCTGGTGTGCAAGCTTTGTTGTTGCTGTTTTGTTGGGACATCTTGTGGGATGTTTATGGGAGGTGGGGTTGATTTTTATGGGTGGGGGTGTCACGTGCCGTGTGGTTTCTGTGGTTTCTTGCTTCCTTTTCCTTTTCTGCAGGTACCGCCCCCTTTTCTCACCACTGATTGGTGATTGGCATCAGCTGTGGCTCATCAGGCTAACACCTTAAGAACCCTGTGGAGCTGATGCCAGTCCCTGGCAGTTGACTTCTGGCTGTGTGCTGAACTGAGCTGTGTGCTGAACTGAGCTGTGTGCTGAACTAAGCTGTGTGCTAGTTCCTGGTGTTCCTGGTGTTCCTGACCAGCGGTGTGGTTTGTCTGCCACTCATTGATCGGTTTCCCTTGTTTTTTGGAAGCTCGTCTTTAGTTTACTAGTTAATAAATTGAGTTTTTGTTTTGGATCCCTTGTGGTTGAGTTTATATTTTTGTTGTGTTGTTTTATTTGTTACGTCCCTACCCCTAGACAATCGGGGTCGTAACACTGTTCCTGGCTGTTACCTGTTTCTCCAGACTTGTTCTAAATGTCTGCCTCTATAAAAGTGTTACACTCCGACTAAAACCTGAGGAAAAACTATTCCATTGGAAACATTTAAATATGATTCATCATGTGTAGGCAGGGGCGCAACTACCTACTTTCTGAGGGGTATGCAGATACATTGCAGGCGCCCCCCCCCCCACCCGGCACCCAGCTGTAATTTCAGTCACTTTATGTTATTGTATTAGTATTATTTGTGTTTGTATTATTTGTATGATTTGAGTGAAATGCCCCTTTAAGGGTTAAGACGACATCACATTATGACAGTTTTAAGACAGTCATGAGATTTACGATAGTAAACTCCCTAGTGAGCATCGCGAGCTCAGATGTGTGTCCTGATTCTTTCTCTCCATCCTCACACCTGAATGACATGAACTTTGTGTTAAGGAAGTTTCAAAAATAGAGCAAGCAGTCAAACCACATATAAAAATATGAAATTTTAATTGTAACTGATATCCTTATTGGATATCAGTTACTGATTGGACGCTGCATCTGATCTGACTTATCAGATACATCACAACAGCACTGTAGTGTTATATCCGAGTGAAGACATTAAACTCAAGTGTATCACTCCCAAGTTCTATAATTTATCTGTTTTATGATTCACCATCTAGTCAAAAAAGATAACTGTCTGAACAACAAAATAACCACAAACCAGTTCCTTTATTTTTCTTGTCATGATCTGTTATATTGTAAATACTGATCAGACAACAGTAACCTGTTGTTTTACTAGTAGTAGCTTTAGCTAACCTGAATGTTTATAAGCCTCCTCTTGACACACTGACATAACTTACCTACTGTCTTTCAACCACTTTGAAAAGCTTTTTTTCATCCCTGCAAAATCTTTCTCTTTCTCCCTCTTCCGTTTTCTGTTTTGTGCCTCCGAGAGCTTTATTTTCTGTCTCTCCATGTCATTAGGTCCCTGTCATCAAATGACAACACGATTCAAATGAAAACACTCCTGCTCTAGCGCGTGCTCGAGGGGGCGCGCACCGGCGCGCCTATAGTGTGGAGAGGCGCTCCGGTGCTTTCACCTCTCTCCCCGGAGGGGAGGCGATTATCGGAGGGGCAGGGGAGGGAGGCGGAGGGGCGCCTAATCAGTGACGTGCCTCTGTTATTGATCATATCATTTACTACACATGCACAAACGCTGTTAAATACAGAAAATGCAGACTCGAAATAATTTTACCCCCATCGCTTTGGCGCCCCCTCCATTGTGGCGCCCCTATGCGCCGCATATACTGCATACCCACTTTTTGCGCCACTGTGTGTAGGTGAGGCAAGGCAAGGCAGTTTTATTTATATAGCGCATTTCATACACAATGGCAACTCAATATGCTTTACATAAAACAGAGAAACATGTAAGTGTAAATGTAAAAAGAGCCCAAAACATTGTGGATCTATGTTAGGCTACAAGACTTAATAAATGGCTCCAAACTTGACTCCAATATGTCTGCTTCTATGTTGATTTTCTCTGTTTGTTTCTCTACAGTGAAGCTGTGGACTGAAAGGTTGTCATAATTGACCTATATACTGTACCCGTGACAATACAGGGGGCTGTGTTGATGGGTTTAGGTACCACTGAAATATAGAAGTCCAGCTGAAGTAATAGATGTGTTTTAAGTCTTATCAGGCACAGTTTATACAATTATAATACAGACAGTAATAAACAGAAATACTTTGTAATGGCTGCATTTGAGTTTTCTCAACCTTTTACAGTTTTACACTGTATCCAAGTAGATTTGATTAGATGTGTGATATTCAATTCATATCTTATCATATGTTTTAAAATGCTACTAGTCACCTGTATTTACAAATGTAAGATATTCCTTTATTAGTCACACAATGGGGAAATGTATTACCAGCGATTAGTACAAACAACACTTGAAATATGAAAGTGTTATTTTATGTAAAACCTTAATCTGTTGTGTGGAAAATACATGTAGTGGAGTAGCAATATATCCCTCTGAAATGTAGTGCAGTACAAGTTTACAATAGCATGAAATGAAAACTACAAATACCTCAAAATTATACTTCAGCACAATACTTGAGTAAATGTACTGAGTTACATTCCACCACTGGCTCCAAACAAAGTAAATCAACAAAACACAGCGTAAGCCTACAGGTTATACTTGCTGATAATGAACATACTATAAAAAATATAGTATCAGTATCATCAGATAAACTTGAGTTTAGGGTAGAAATGGAGTCCATGTTAAAAAAGCAAATAAAACAATAATTTCAATACATTCATTAATAAACAAGAAATACTGACAGTTCCAATGCTTCTCTCTCAATATCTCAGTATATATTTTGTTGGTAGTCTATGTCGATATTTTGCATAAAATGAAATTGGATCTTTGTCAATCAGAAGAGCACAATGTATTTCTTCAGAGGAAAAACTTCTCTATCAGCTACAGCATATTAAACAGACAAATAGAGTCACTGCCTTCTATCTGAAAGAGCAAGCAACAGGAGTTGTGGAAAAATAAACAATATATATATATTTTTTTTTTAAATGTTTATTCATTTGACAAGTAAATGTACATACAATGAAAAATAGGATTTTTTTCTTTTTTCAGCAAACAAAAACCACTTATTCCCTCCCTTCCCCAGCCCTCCCCAATCCTACAGAATTTGTTACAGATCAGTAATAACCCACATCCTTCCTACTTACATTCATGGTCTTACAGACATGCAAATATAAAAGTACACAGACAATTAGGCTAACAGAGAGTAATAAAATAAATAAATAAATATAAAGTAAAAAAAAAGAATTATACTAATAGTAATAAGAAAAAATACAAACAAAACACCACAAACCAGAAGTAATATTTTCCATAGGTTGAAGAGTAACGTGGAATAAAATAAAATGTATTGAATAGTCATTTGTCCTGTAGTGTCTTTAATTTAGCTATGTAATTAATCATGCAGCCCCAAATCGAATCAAATTTTCCAGGTGTCCCCCTCAGATCATATTTAATCTTCTCCAGATCTAAGTACAGCATGAGGTCCTTAAGCCACAGTGAAGCTTTGGGGGCGACTGGCGACTTCCATTCCAACACAATTCTTCTACGTGCTAATAAAGAAGCAAAGGCGATACTATCCTTAAACTTCTTCCTAATTGTTTGATGGTCTGATAGTACTCCAAAAATAGCCAATACAGGACAGGGTGTCAATGTCATATTTAGAGCTTCAGCAAGATGTTTAAAGACAGCAGTCCAGTAAGCTTGCAGACGGGAACAGGACCAAAACATGTGGGTCATGTTTGCTGGTGACATGTGACACCTGTTGCATGTGTCTGTGACATTGGGATAAATTTTGGAAAGTTTGTAATTAGTAAAATAAATACGATGGACAACCTTAAATTGTATGAGATTAAGCCTGGAGCAAGACGTACTGTTATTTACACAAGTTAATGCCGAGTCCCAGTCACCATCATTGATAACCCTGCCAAGTTCCTGCTCCCAGTCTTTCTTGATTTTATCAAGAGATGTCTCTTTGAGACCGGATATTAAGGCATACATTTTTGAGATAAGGCCTTTCTGATTTGTGGGAATGTCCAAAATTGAGTCCATTACTGAGTCAGGAGGGGTATTGGGGAAACAGGTACTATTGGATTTAACAAAGTTACGAACCTGGAAGTATCTGAATAGGTGAGACTTTGGAAGGTTAAATTTTTCACATAATTCGTTGAAGCTAGCGAAAACATTGTTAATATATAGATCACTTAGCCTGACGAGGCCTGAACTCTGCCACAGAGAAAAGGCATTATCAATGCTGGGAGGGAGGAAGAGATGATTGTTATGTATGGGGCTGCGATTAGACAAACCTTTGAGTCCAAAAGTACCTCTAAATTGGGACCAGATTTTAAGGGTGGAGACAACAATTGGGTTACATGTGTATCGGGATGATTGAAAGGGCAAATTTGATGTAAGTAGAGCTCGGAGTGATGTAGAACAGGATTTAGCTTCTAGTTGACACCAGATTAATTCAGGTTCACGAATCCAGAGTCATTTTGCTTATGTTGGCTGCCCAATAGTAGAGTCTCAGGTCAGGGAGTGACAAACCACCAACAGACTTATGCCTTTGTAAAAACTCTCTCCTTATCAAAAAAAATAAAATAAATAAAAAAAAAAAAAAAAAAAAAAAAACAATATATGAGGTGAAAGCAGCTTTCGTTCTGGTTGTGTCTGGTTGGGGTTACTTCTGTGTCAGTCACATGCACTCCTCACACAGAACAGGGTTTTTTTTTAGATGATATTGATTATATCTTCCAGTTAAACCCTGCTGTCACCACTCCAAGTGAAGAAAATCCCTCCACATGAAACCAAGTTCCTCAAAGGAGCCAAACACATAATACCATCTTGTGGTGAAAAATGCTTCCCAAGTCATTACAATGAAGACCTTGACTGTTATTTGACATAATGATATGCTGTGAAATAAAGATGTGTGGGGCTTGCTTAACTTCTTTCTAAAAGCAAAGTGTTTAACTGACTTTCATCATGAGAGCTGCAGCATATGTTGTTGACACACAGTTTGGCAGAGTCTCTAATGAAACAGTACAAGCTGCTTTATTAGGAATTATCTGTCCTGCAAGGCTATGGGAGAAATCCCAAATGGTGTACAAGAGTGTTGTTTCAGCTACAAATGATGCAAACACAAGAAATGGAAAATGTCAAACCTGTGTTTTTCACACATTTGCACAAACACTACAAACTCAACTTCACTGTAGAGACCAGGGCAAATTTTGAGAGGTTTACATGTAAGATATAGTGTATGTATATAGTATATGTAAAGTGTAGATATAATACAGAGATTATATTTTCTGTCCATACTTGGCGGCTGCAGTTTAGCTGAAATGTTATCAAAAGAAAATTACCTAAATAATGAAAACTGAAATAATGTTTCTCATGAATGTCCAGAATAGTTCATTAACTACAGCACAGCATGGGATTTCTCACATTACCTTGTTGAGAGAATTTAATGACAGCCTGTTAGAGCTTTTATGTGTCTCTATCTTTGTGTCACCTTGTACTTTGCCAGCTATCCATGATAAACATATGCCACAGTTCTCATGACGACAGCAAAACTTTTGGCTTATATAAAGAAGGTAATTCATGTGTATCCACTTTTCCCTGAAGGCATCAATAGACAGCACAATGAGGGCAGCTTTGGCTTTGCTGCTTTGCCTGTTGGTTTCACAGGCTCTTGAGATGCAAGCAAGTGAAGACAAGGAGACCAAACTTCATGATGTCCTGACTGACTTAAAGCAATCTTTGAATGATCAGTCCATTTACCAGACCAGTACTAACCCTGATATCTGGGTGGAGATGAGGCTGCTGAGAGACATGGTGGTGGAGCAGAAGGTGGAGCTGAGGAACGTGGAAACCAGGCTGAGAGAAACAGAGATGCAGGCAGATGAGCAGAAGTTGGATCTCCACCTCATTAAAGCCAGCTTGGAGGAGCTGAAAAGAGATCACACTGCCATGAAGGAGAAACTGACAAACAGTGAAAAGCAAGTAGATGAACTGAAGAAAGAAAACATGCAGCAGTCCACTGAGTTGTCAGATCTCAAACCAAGGCTTGATTCCAGTGAAAAGCAAGTAGATGAACTGAAGAAAGAAAACATGCAGCAGTCCACTGAGTTGTCATATCTCAAACCAAGGCTTGATTCCAGTGAAAAGCAAGTGGAAACACTGAAAGTTGATCTTGAAAACCAGAAAGCTGAACTGTTGTCCACACAAGCCAGAGTGGAAATCAGTGAAGAAGAGCTGCAGCTCCTAAAACCTAAGATGGATAAGGTGCAGGCCCAGAACACAGCCCAAGAAGAGCAGCTTTCATCTTTGAGGATTCGCATGAACACTACTGAGAGTGAAGTGGACAGTCTAGTCAAAGAGAGTACAAAGGTGGCATTTTATACTGCTTTGACAGACTCAAGAAATGTGGGACCTTACAATACTGACACAGTCCTCAAGTTCAGCAAAGTCTTCACTAATGTTGGTAATGCCTACAGTCCAACCACTGGCTACTTCACAGCACCTGTGAAAGGAGTGTACTATTTTAGATTTACAGTACGTGGTCATATGGATTCTGGTGGTATGGGTGTGCAACTGTTTCATAATGAGAAATCTGTATTAAGCAATGTGCAACACAGGTATAATTTGTATTCCGAGTATCTGTCAAATGCTGTTATTCTTGAGCTGAATGTTGGTGATGAGTTACATTTGGTCCTCCCAGAACAGTGTTCAATCTTTGATGATGTAAACAATCACACTACATTCAGTGGATTCCTGCTTTAGTCCAGTAGAATAACAGAGATGAGAACTAAAATAAATAAGGACTTTTAGCCTTCCTGTTTAATTTTCAGAGTCAATGTAAAATATTCACCATGTGCTGCGATTGTCAGAACATCTTTATAATCATCCAAATAAATACATATTTTTTACCCATATACATTGCTGTTTGTTTTGTTTTATCTAACCAGTCTCTCAGTGTATTTTACACAACACGTGAAATATTATATGTAACGATTTGCAAAATATGGTAGCATAACACTCCTAGTGGTATTTTAAAGATATATAACATAAATAATTTTCAAGTCCTAAGATGTAACCTTATATTTTATCGAGAAGGTGGCAGTCGTATGGTAATGTATGCATGCAGAAATATATTATGAAGGGCCCTGAGGGAAGTTTTGGGAGCAAGTTGATGTATGAAGTGATGTAGATTAAAAGTAAAAGCTTAAAAATGATGTGTTGTTGTACTATGCAGAAGACTTACTGACATCTTTAGAACTATTTCTTGAAAAGAAATAACTTTTAAAGCTGTTTATGTTTCTCCATCTATAGACAGAGAGATGCAGTATATATATTAGGGCTGTCAGCATTAACGCGTTAATCACGATCAGATTAATGCAATCCATAACACGTTCCCAGTTAAGACACTCCGGTAAGAAATGCTTTACATTATGGGCTTAAAACTGCCTTGAAATGTAAAATAACAGGATTTTAACCACTTAACACACGCCCCTGTTTTTTATGCTGTTAGCCTAAACGACATGCCCAAGTTGTGAGCAGCACAGATCCCACATAGTTTGAGACTCAGAGATGTGTCTGGTATCATTGGAAAGGAAACACTCTCAGGATTCTTGTAAAAGTGTCTGTGTGATTCTGTGACTTACTGACAAAGAGTGGCAGAGGTTACAATGATGGGGTTGTTTACTCACCCATAGGTTTGCCTTTACAATGACATGTGTACAGACATTCAGGGACCTCTCACCAGGATATAGACACAATGAGGCCACAGCCACAGGTCTTGGCTTCATGCAGTCATTTGGAGTCAAAAGACCAAAAGATGAATTTTTCTGAATTATTTTTCAACAGGTATGTCCGTGCGTTTTCCTTAGGTCCTTTTTGGAGACTCCAAATGGACACTTGGTTACCAAAGCTGTATAACCACAATCAAACACCTATAACTTCACATCCCCTTTGCCTACAATCAAAATCTTGGTCTCTAATGAAAGTTGACACCATATTATTATTATTATTATTATTATATATTATATTATTATATATAACCTTTTTTTTGTTTGGCCATATCTATCTATCTATTTATCTATTCATCTATTTATCCATCCATCTATCCATCTATCTATCTAGCTATCTATCTGACTTCAATTTTTCACATCAGACTTGTGTGTCAGGATCGTCACTTCCGGTAAGCGTATTTCGTCACTTCCGGTAAGCGTATTTCGTCACTTCCGGTTTCCGACTGTGTTACTGATAGCGTGTCTGCTCTCTACTTAGCTAATTTTGATATATTCTGTATTCCTGTGAATACTTATCCATTGTACACTTAAGCACACGCTAGTCTGTAGTTTGCTGTAGTCTGTCTTAAAGCGCCCTTGCTTTTTCGATCTTTTAGCAACCTACTGCTTAAGGAAGTCTGGCTTCAAGTTGACCCAACTTGAAGCCAAACTTCCTTATGGTGAAAAAAAATAACAGACAGGAGTGGAATTTTGATGTTACTAGTTATATCATTTGCACCTTAGTAAATAACAATAAGAAATAGTTTTAAAATCATCTTGTATATTTTGGATTTTATGAGTTGTATCTCCACCAGGATACATTGGACACATCCCCCTCAGGGATGTGTAGCTTCACAGACACATTGTTGTACTTTGAGTTGTGTGTGAAACCATTAAGAATAATAACATTTAGTTGTTTTTTCAATATTAAATTATAAGTAATTGTATAATTTAATATGACTTCAACAGCTCAGGGACATCAAGCGACATTGTGCACCTTTTTTCATCGTCAACTTAAAATAATGTTCTGTTTTTTAATGAAGGGGTGGAATTTTTTTATCAAATGATGATACCTTTCCACTAAATTACCCTCAGTTGCCATAAATTCCCATAATTCCCTTAATTCCCATGGAAAGTTTCCAATTTGGAATATTTCCAAAATCCCCGCTTAACTTCCCATGGAAATTTACCGGAAACTTTCTGGAAATTTTCCACCCCTTTGCAACCCTAATAGGTATGTACATTCGCTAAAACAATGTCGGACTCCGTAGTTTTCTCTGGGCCCCTGCCTAATTTGATTAGTGATGACATGTATAGCCGCATGTCGTCATTTAACCGCTGGTTGTCGAGGTGGTGTCCAGATAATAATGTGGGCTTCATTGAAAATTGGCAGACTTTCTGGGGAAGACCTGAGGCCTGTACTACGAAGCTGGATTTTCTCTTATCGAGGTAACTTCAGGGTTAACCCTGGGTTTTCCGTACTACGAAGCTGGTTCACTTCTTACCGGGGTAAATCACCATGGTAACTGATGCTGAACAGCTAACCTGCTCCGGAGCAGGTTATGTTCTGGATAAGAGATCAACGAGTAGAAAAGCACCTGACCAATCAGTTCTCTTAGAAAATGACCTGCCCATTCTTAAAAGATCCTGTCAACATTGGTGCGAGGATCGTGAGAGGAGCGCTTAGGAGAGAATGAGCTTTTAGGGATAGATGCAATTTTTTAATTGGCCAAAATATATATTTAAAAAATAATCATTGAGGCACGTGGGGGATATTATTCTGTAGGTTTGACATCCTGAGATCAAAGTGTCAGGGAGCATAATAACTGTATTTATTTATTGTAATTGTAAAAAATTGACGAAAATATATATTTGTAAAATAATCCTTGAGGCACATGAGGGATATTAGTCTGTTATACAGTTGGTTTGACATCATTCACTCAAATGATTGAAGCATAATAGGTTTGTATTTTGAATGTTGAATATTAAACTAACTTAATGTCTCTTATGAAAGGAAGGGCACTGAGGAAGCGATCTGCCCCAAACGTCTGTGCCGTAATAAAGTGACATTGTGTGATCAGAGTGCTGTCCGTTTATATTGTCTGATAAATTAATATTGTATGATCTTGTGAATTTACACATTAACAGAGTCGGCAATTTCCTGCCAGCACTCCTTCCTGGCTTTTGCTGCAGCAACAGTGTTGCTTTTGGCCTGGATGATGTTTGAATTCTTCATATTTATGAAGAATAATTGTCTGCGCCTCCATGGTAAAGTAGTCTGCTCTGCAGAGTTTCTGCATGTTTGTGATTGGTCAGACGCTGCAAACACCTCCCCTTTATGTGAGCGCGCAGAGATCCAGATTGGAAAACCCTGTGTTGGGTTGATTTACCGAGTTGATAACCAGTTTCGTAGTACCGCTTATCCTAGACTGCAAATATCTGGATAAATCAATCCAGGTAACGGAGAGATATCCTGGATAGGTTAATCCAGCTTCGTAGTACAGGCCTCTGGTCTGATGAGGAGAGACGGCATACATCCCACTTTGGATGGAGCTGCTCTCTTATCTAGCAATATGGCCAAATTTATTGACCCAAACCCATGACAACCCAGAGTCCAGACTAGGAGACAGAGCTGCAGTCTTAAGGGGTGTTCACACCAAGAGCGTTGGACGCGATTTTGCGGCGCGACAAATGAAAATCTGTCACGCTGTCGCTCAAGTTTTGAAGCGTGACCATTTTGTGTACATTCGCGTCATTGCGCCATCGCGAGCCCGCCCATTTTGACGACACAGCAACATTGCATAACTCTCTTAAAAAGCCATTGATTGTAGTTTAATCCTTTAAAAATACACAATAATATGTTTTGTATTTTGAGTCTTGAGTATGGATTTGATGCATGCTGTAGGCCTATGTATTTGTGTATTTTCTGATCTAAATAAAATATAAACTATAAAATATAAACTGCCACATAAAGTATCACTGCATGCGCTACAACTCAGCTTAATTTAATGTTTTCTATGATGCAGATACCTGGCCACTGGTGACTCCTACAGGACCATCGCCAACAGCTTCCGTGTTGGGGTCTCCACTGTGTCCATGATCGTGGCTGATGTGGTGTCCGCTATCTGGGACTGCCTTGTGGGGGAGTTCATGGCTGTGCCCACCACAGAGGAGTGGAGGTCCATCGCAGAGGGGTTTGAGGAGCGGTGGAATTTTCCTCTCTGCTGTGGAGCTGTGGATGGGAAGCATGTCGCCATTCAAGCCCCTGCCAACTCCGGGTCCCAATTTTTTAATTATAAGGGGACATTCTCCATCGTCCTCCTGGCTGTTGTCGATGCCCAGTATTGTTTCAGAGTCATTGATGTCGGGGGCTACGGAAGGACGAGCGACGGCGGTATCCTGGCCAACTCGGCTTTTGGTAGAGCACTCCGCTCTGGCACCCTCCATCTGCCTGCTGACCGTCCGTTACCAGGAGCTGACCACAGAGGACCCCAGCCACACGTCTTGGTTGCCGATGAGGCCTTTCCACTCCGGAGAAACCTCATGAGGCCATTCCCCGGGCGCACCCTTCCCAGAGACTGCCGGATCTTCAACTACCGGCTGTCCCGGGCACGGCTGGTGGTTGAGAATGCCTTTGGCATCCTGGCAGCCCAGTGGAGGATGTACCGGCGTTCCCTGGAGGTCCGTACACAGGTTGCAGAGAAGTGTGTGAAGGCGACATGTGTGCTGCACAACTTCCTGCGGAAGACCACGCCTGGGACGAGGGGCAGCCTACCAGCTTGTGAGGTGGAGCCGCTGCCAGGTCTGGGAAGACTTGCAGCGAACAACTCTGCAAGAGAGGCCGTCCAGGTTCGGGAGACCTTTGCAGAGTACTTCTCCGCAGAGGGAACGGTCCCATGGCAACCCAGCGTTTAATGCACAAGCATTCCCCCAACGGCTCTTTTAAGAGCCACCCACACATTGCTATTGAGCACACATCCTGCAGTAATACTATATATTGACACAGAAATAAACATGTGATGTATATAAGCACCAAAAATAATATGCAGGTGTTCATGAATTCATATCATATTGTGAGATAATAAAGCTTTAATTTGGCATGTCTGCAACAATACAATAAACATAAAATGTGCATGACATGATAAATATGCTAACTATCATATCAATGGTTCCATCTGATATTATTCTGGTATTGTTTTGTCCTGTAAATGATTAGTCAGTGTCCTACCTGTGTCCTGCTGTGGCTACCTCCCAACCTCTGACCCGTCCCGTAGATGGAACAGTGTGTTTTAAGAGGTTAAAATAAGTTGTTTAGTTTATGTGAATAACCTCTGCACAGCTTGAATCAAAGTTTACAGTACACAATGTGGGTGTGCAACAAATATCTAAAGTCTGGTGAGAATGTTCATTATAGGTAAGAGTAGACGAAAGACAGCTGAGATTTTTATATTTTATTCATTAAATTGTCATACAAAAAAATAAAAAATGTATATATGTACAAAAACAATAAAAAAATAAATAACGTATGGAAGAGCCTCAGGGACACATGAACAAAATGAATGATTCCTCAAAAGTCTGATACGTTCCCTGCAGTGATTGCTGCCCCATTGCTAAATAGCTAATCGGCAGGTTCCAAATTGAGCACAACAGTGCTAGCTTCATAAATAAGTTTATGTATTTGGAATTTAACGTATGCCTTCTTTTGGGGCGACAACTTCTCCAGGGAAGGAACCAGGCTTTTGAGGAATAATTCATCCTCTGAGGGGGGAGGCTGGGGAGCAGGTGGAGCTCGCTGCTTCAGGCCGTTCAGGGTTTCCAGGACGAGAGTCTCCAACTCCGCCCGTCTGTTGTTGGAGTCGGCGGAGTTTTCCTTCTCCCTGGCTCTCTTCCTGGACCTCTTCGTCGCTGTATGAAATAGAAAAAACAGTTTATGAAACTACTACCGTCCAAAAAATGCAATAGTTAGAAGTAGCTCAATATTCAAATTAATATTTGTTTAAATATCTTAAATTAATTATCTATTAAACTATCTTAAATATGTCTTGTACATACCTCTTGGCACTGAAGCAGCAGGGGAAGCAGCAGAGACAGCAGCGGGAGAGACAGCTGGACCATCATCAGGGGGAGCACCAGCAGACTCTGGCTCAATGTCAGAATCTGCTTGGGCTGTAGTTGTTATGCTCAGACAGTGGCGTAGCCAAATGTGCCAGATACCCCAGAGACAGAGACACTGAACAATGTTCTTTAGTCCAGAAGTGTTTATTTACTCTGAAAATGAGGGGGCGCTGACCAAGGAGGTAAGGGGGAAGTTTCCAGGGAGAGGTGTGAGGGAAGAGGATCCAGGAGGCGGTTGAGGGGAGCTTCGGAAGAGCGAGGAGACACTGGGATTACGAAGGGAGCCACAGTAGTCAACGTTGAAGCGACGGGCGCCCCTTCTCAGCCTCCTTTTATACTCCGGCAGTCCTGATGTTGATGAGGAGCAGCTGGGCTGATTGGAATTACCAGCACCTGTGCTGGGCTGCCTGGCTGCTGGCTGCTGGGGAGCCACAACAGTACCCCCCCCCTGAGGGGAGGCACCGGACGACCGACCAGGGGCCCCAGGATTGTCCCTGTAGAAGTCCTCCAACAAGGAGCGGTCAGCCAGGTAGGAAGCATGAACCCAGGAGCGTTCTTCGGGCCCGTAGCCCTCCCAATCCACCAAGTACTGGAATCCCCGGCCTCGACGACGAACGGCGAGCAGCTTCCGAACCGTCCACACAGGGTCACCATCAGCCAGGACCCGTGGGGGCGGAGGAGCAGGAGCAGGGGGAGACAGGACGCTGGTGGACACAGGCTTAAGCTGCGACACGTGAAAGACAGGGTGAACCTTGAGAGCCAGAGGGAGGCGTAAACGTACCGCAACAGGGCTGATGACACGGTCCACTGGGTAGGGGCCAACAAAACGGGGATTCAGCTTGCGGGTGGAGGTCTGGGAGGTCTGGAGGGGCAGGTCCCGGGCCAACAGCCAAACCTTCTGGCCTGGCTGGTATACAGGAGCACGCACCCTCCGCCGGTTGGCATCACGCTGGGCTTGGATAGTGGCACGAAGAAGTGCAGCCCGGGCGGCCTTCCAGACACGTCTACACCGGCGAAGGTGGGCCCGGGTGGAAGGAACTGCCACCTCCAGCTCCTGTTGGGGAAAAAGGGGAGGTTGGTAACCCAGAGAACATTGAAAAGGGGACATACCAGTGGCGGAGCTCTCCATGGTGTTGAGAGAGTACTCAACCCAGGGAAGATATCTGGACCAGGTTGACGGGTTGCTGGTGGTGACACAGCGAGTGTTGTCTCGAGTGCCTGGTTAGCACGTTCAGTTTGCCCATTGGTCTGTGGGTGATGACCCGAGGAGAGGCTGGCGGTGGCCCCAATTCCTCTGCAGAAGGCCTGCCACACCTTGGAGACAAATTGGGGACCACGGTCAGACACAATGTCTGAGGGAATGCCATGTAGGCGGACGACATGGAGGGCGAGGAGGTCTGCAGTCTCAGCTGCAGAAGGAAGCTTGGATAGTGGAACAAAGTGAACAGCCTTAGAAAACCGGTCTACCACTGTCATGATAGTGTCATAGCCCTGGGATACAGGAAGCCCTGTTACAAAGTCCATACCAATGTGGGACCATGGCCGACTGGGGATGGGGAGGGGTTGAAGCAGGCCTGCAGGAGGACGATGCGAAGCCTTACTCCGGGCACAGGTGGTGCAGGCAGCTACAAACTCCTTGACATCTCTGTTGAGTGAGGACCACCAGAATCTGCGGCTGATGAACTCTGTGGTCCGACGTACCCCTGGGTGGCAGGCAATCTGGCTGGAGTGACCCCACTCCAACACTTGTGGACGGACAGAGGCAGGGACAAAGAGCCTGTCTTGAGGTCCATTACCTGGATCAGGCTCTGTTTGCTGGGCCTGCCTTACTATGGCTTCGATAGGCCAGGTGACAGCACCCACGACCCGGGAGGAAGGAAGGATGGTAGTGGGTGCCTCTTGGACCTCAGAGGTTCTCCTTGTGACCTGACGGGAGAGAGCATCAGCCCTGATGTTCTTGGAGCCTGGGCGGTAAGTGGTGGTGAAATCAAACCGGCTGAAGAATAGGGCCCAGCGAGCCTGTCTGGAGTTGAGTCTTTTTGCCGTCTGTAAGTAGATTAGATTCTTGTGATCTGACCACACGATGAACGGCAGCGTCGCTCCCTCCAACCAGTGTCTCCATTCCTTCAGGGCATCATGGACCGCCAGAAGTTCCTTATTTCCCACATCGTAGTTCTTCTCCGCAGGGTCATAACTTCTTGAATAAAAAGCGCAGGGATGTATTCTCTGGTCCACCTCAGCCTGTTGGGAAAGAACTGCCCCAATGCCCGTATCCGAGGCATCTACCTCCACAATAAACTGTCTCTTAGGATCAGGGAAAACAAGCACTGGAGCTGAAACAAACAGGCTCTTGAGCTTACAGAATGCTGCTTCTGCTTTAGGTGTCCAGGAAAAAGGGCGAGAGGTAGAAGTCAGGGCATTGAGAGGGGCTGCTATCTGGCTGAAACCCTTGATGAAACGGCGGACAAAGCCTGCAAACCCCAGGAAACGCCTTAACTGAGTCCGATCATTAGGACGTGGCCATTCCTCCACCGCCTTGATCTTGGCAGGATCCACACGGGTTTGTCCATTCTCCACCACATTGCCCAGGTAAGTAACAGAGTCTGAGTGGAACACACACTTTTCAGCCTTGATAAACAAACGATTCTCCAACAGCCGCTGAAGAACCAGGCGGACATGCTGGTGGTGTTCTTCTAAGGACCTGGAGAAGATGAGGATGTCATCCAGGTAAACCACCACAAAGATGTTAAGCATGTCCCGCAGCACATCGTTCACAAGGGTTTGGAAAACGGCTGGGGCGTTGGACAGGCCAAACGGCATAACCAGGTACTCAAAATGGCCAAGGTGGGTGTTGAAAGCAGTCTTCCATTCATCGCCCTCCCTGATCCGGACTAGGTGGTAGGCGTTGCGGAGGTCAAGCTTAGTGAATACTCTGGCATGGGTGAGTGGCTCGAGTGTGGAATTGATAAGGGGAAGAGGGTATTTATTCTTCACAGTGATGTTGTTTAGTCCACGGAAGTCAATACATGGTCTCAGGCCGCCATCCTTCTTACCCACGAAGAAGAAGCCAGCAGCAAGGGGAGAAGACGAGGGTCTGATAATGCCTGATTGTAGAGATTCTGAGATGTAGTTGCGCATCGCCTCCTTCTCTGGGGAAGAGAGGTTGTAAAGTCGCCCTTTAGGGTAAGGGGCCCCAGGTAGGAGATTGATGGCGCAATCATACGGCCGGTGTGGGGGAAGTGACAGAGCCCTGTCCTTACTAAACACTGAAGCAAGATCGTGGTACTGATGGGGAACACCTGTGAGATCTGGGGGAGAAGACACCATCTTCGGACTACAGGGCAGTGACAGGGCAGAACATAAGCAGGTTGCATGGCAAGCAGCGCTCCATCCCAGGATTCGACCAGAGGACCAGGAGATATGGGGGTCGTGTTTTTCCAGCCAAGGTTGACCCAACACCAAGGGCGCGTTAGGGGCATGAAAAACATAGAAACTGATCCACTCTGTGTGATTACCTGAAATGGTGAGTTTGAGAGGTCTGGTAGCATAGGAGATGGCACTCAACTTATGTCCATCGATGGCCAGGGGAGACAGCGAGTGGTTCAAGGCAACTAAGGGGACACCAGCTTGGCAGGCGAAGGAAACATCCATGAGGCACTCATCAGCGCCAGAGTCTATGAGGGCGCTGACAGACAGTGTCTCAGAGCCCCAGGTGAGTGTGACAGGGAAAAGGCGATTGGGTCTCTTCTTTTTGGGCTGGGGAAAATCTGTCTTGCTCACCCGTACAGCCCCTACCGGCGAGCAGGATCTTTTGGGCGAGTGGGGCAAGCACGGATGAAGTGACCTGAATCGCCACAGTAAAGGCACAGCTGGTTGTTCATTCTCAGCTCTCTCTCCCCTGGAGTGAGGCGAGACCGGCCAATCTCCATGGGCTCCCCTGTGCCAGGTGTAGGAGGAAACAGGGAATGCACAGGAGTAGGAGGGGGCTGAGCTCGGATGGCAGAGAACATGGTCGGGGTTTCCATAGCTGGGCGGCTGGGGGGTTGGCGAGGAGAATTGCGATAAGCTCGGTCTGCACGACGCTCCTGGAGTCGGGCGTCCATCTGGAGGGCCAGGGATATTAAATCGTTGAGAGCTTCAGGGCTGTCACGGACAATTAGATCCTTGATCGCATCACTCAACCCCTTGCGATAGACACACAGAAGGGCATTGGCGTCCCATCGGCTCTCTGCTGCCAGGATCCGGAACTCCAAGGTGTACTGAGCTACAGTGCGTGACCCCTGGCGGATTACCAACAGACGACTGGCGGCATCTTTTCCATCTACAGGGTGATTGAACACCGCCTGGAACTCCCTCTTGAACAGAGAAAAATCATTAATAAGAGCAGGGTTGCCCTCAACTGCGGCTATGGCCCAGCTGAGGGCCTCGTCGACCAGAAGGGACATGACCAAAGCTATCTTAGACCCATCTGAAGAATATCTGGAGGGCTGATGAGTAAAAAGTAACTCACATTGAGCAAGGAAACCCCGACAGCGGTTAAAGTCACCATCGTACGGCCTAGGACTGACGATGTTGGGCTCGGATTGGGAGTGCAGGGGGGCTGGAGAGACCATGGAGCCAGATGCCACGCTGGGAGAGCTGGGGCTGGTGTCTGCAACGGAAGCCGCAACTCCGGAAACTGAGGTCCGGGCTGAAAGGGTATCCAGGGTCTCCTGAATGTTGGCCAAGGCTCCGGAGATGGTGCTAACATGGTTGGCCAGAGTTGCCACAATTCCTACTGTGGACTGAGATGAAACTTCGAGTGCAGCAATCTGAGATTGAACAGTGGGAAAAGCCTGCTTCAACTCCTTCTGCAGCTCGGCAAGGTCATAGGCCTGTTTGGCAATCATACCTCTCAGATCTTCTGGTGTCTGATTCCCTGCCCCTGGGGACCCGGCTTGGCTCATCTTGGCTTGAACGTTCTGTTATGCTCAGACAGTGGCGTAGCCAAATGTGCCAGATACCCCAGAGACAGAGACACTGAACAATGTTCTTTAGTCCAGAAGTGTTTATTTACTCTGAAAATGAGGGGGCGCTGACCAAGGAGGTAAGGGGGAAGTTTCCAGGGAGAGGTGTGAGGGAAGAGGATCCAGGAGGCGGTTGAGGGGAGCTTCGGAAGAGCGAGGAGACACTGGGATTACGAAGGGAGCCACAGTAGTCAACGTTGAAGCGACGGGCGCCCCTTCTCAGCCTCCTTTTATACTCCGGCAGTCCTGATGTTGATGAGGAGCAGCTGGGCTGATTGGAATTACCAGCACCTGTGCTGGGCTGCCTGGCTGCTGGCTGCTGGGGAGCCACAACAGTAGTAGTGACAAACATGTCTTAGTTTTTTTTGTTCATACAGTATATTAATTGACTAGGTTATTCTAACAATTACAGCACATACGTAAAGCATTTTACAGATGCAGTCATTTAATACATCATACTGTTCTAGCCATAGCAATATCTATCCTCCACAACACTTTAAAGCAAATGGTGTTTTAGTGCCCTTCATTCTTCACATTTTAACTTGTAGGTTTGGTATAGGTGAGAGTACAGATAAGTTATTTTGACATTTTTTTAGTGCAGGCTGTGAAAAAAATATCTGTACTGACACATCAATACAAGTCAGTTATCATTTTATACAAAAACTAGTTTCCATGTCGTTTCTGTGTGCGTGTTCATTCATCAACAAACCTCCGATGGTAATCCCTGATGGGCCTGCTGTCTCTCCCTCGTCCTCCATGGACCCTACGCTGTACTCCACGGCCCCATCTTCCACGACCCCTGCCCCCATGTTCCCGCTTGTTTCACGGGGGGCAACAAAGGGGTCGAGGAAAGACAGGACCGCAAAGTACTTCCACTTCTTCGCTGTCCCTGCTGCTGACCCACTCCTCGTCTCTGTCACCTTCCTCCTCTCCCTCATATAAGTGTCCCTGAGGCTCTTCCATCTCCTGCGACACACATCAACTGACAAGAACACACGTAAATTAACTGTTGAATCTAGTAAACCAGTAACTTTATGCCGGGAAAGCCAGCTACGCTAACTGGGGCTATGCTAATGCTAACCAATAGCTGCAAACACGCAACAAATACATATTTACAGAATTTACCAGGTAATCCAGCCACCTCGCTTACTTTACTCCACGCCTACTCCTTTTTATACCGATCCCGGTAAAGGAGACAGGACGTGTCGTAAAGCACGGGGTGAGCCGTAACGGCAATGATCAATTTGTCCTCCATCTTGTAGAAGAGTGATCCAGGACGGCGACGTCAGTGACGTCAGCGACGTCAGGAGAATCTCAACGCTGATAGGCTGCTGCGGAATGGCGTCACGCGATGTCGCTGCAAAAGTTCAATATTTTCAACTCGAGCGTTGACGCGATTTTTGCAGCATCGCGTCGCGTGTGACGCGTGTATCGCGCCGCAAAGCAGTAAATCGTGTGTTTGCATTGACTTTACATGTAATCTCGACGCAAAATCGCGTCCAACGCTCTTGGTGTGAACACCCCTTTACACGCTTCTCTGCGCTTCCATTAAAGCAGTTACCCACCCAATTACATATAGAAACTGTGTCTGTCCCCCGACCACCTAAACCAGTTAATTCAGCTTCAAATAGAGGAGCTATTCACAAAAACCTGATTAAAATTAATACCACTTCAGTAATGGATCAAAATAAGAGAGTTAAATGTGGTCTCTTAAACACTAGATCTCTCTCCTCTAAAGGTGTTTTAATTAATGACATAATATCAGATCATCATATTGACTTATTCTGTCTCACTGAAACTTGGCTGCGACAGGAAGAATACACCAGCCTAAATGAATCTACACCCCCTAGTCATATTAATACTCACATTCCACGAGATACCGGCCGAGGAGGTGGAGTTGCAGCCATTTTTAACTCAGACTTAATAATTAACCCCAGACCTAAACTTAGTTACAAATCATTCGAAAGTCTTGCTCTCAGTCTTTCTCATCCAGCCTGGAAAACTTTACAGCCAGTTTTATTTGTTGTAATTTACCGTCCTCCTGGCCCGTATGCCCAATTTTCATCTGACTTCTCAGAGTTTTTATCAAATTTAGTCCTTAGTACTGATAAAGTACTTATAGTAGGTGACTTTAACATTTATGTGGATGTTGATAATGACAGCCTTAGCACTGCATTTATTGCTTTAATGGATTCAATTGGCTTCTCTCAAAATGTGAATGAACCCACTCACTGTTATAACCACACCCTTGACCTTGTTTTGACATATGGTATTGAAGTTGAACATTTAATAGTTTTCCCTCATAATCCTTCTTTATCAGACCATTATTTAATAACGTTTGAATTCGTATTACTGGACTATAAGCTGTTAGACAAACATGTTCTTACTAGATGTCTTTCTGATGGTGTTGTCACTAAATTTAAAGAAATAATTCCATCAGTACTGAACTCAATACCATGTCTCAATACAACCGAGATGACTTATTCTGACTTTAGTCCCCCCCAGATTGACTGTGTTGTGGATAGTGCTGCAGACTCACTGAGAAAAACTCTGAACTCCATCGCCCCTCTAAAAAAGAAGGTAATTAAACAACAGAGAACAGCCCCATGGTACAATTCCCAAACCAGACAATTAAAGCAAACTTCACGAAAATTAGAAAGACTATGGCGTTCTACTAAATTAGAAGAATCTCACTTAGCCTGGCAAAATAGTCTTAAAGCATATAAGAAGGCCCTCCGTAACGCCAGAGTCGCCCACTACTCATCACTTATAGAGAATAAAAACAGTCCAAGGTTTCTTTTCAGTACTTTGGCTAAACTGACAAAGAGCCACAATACCACTGATCCTTGTATTCCTTTAACTCTCAGTAGTGATGACTTCATGAGTTTCTTTAATGATAAAATTGTAACCATTAGGGACAAAATCAATCACCTCCTGCCCTCAATAAACTCTGATTCATCTTCTAACACAGAATACCTAGAAATCGCTGTTAAACCTGATACTTTAGACTGTTTCTCTCCAGTCAACCTTACAGAATTAACTTCAATGATTACTTCATCCAAACCATCAACTTGTTTCTTAGACCCGATTCCAACTAGGCTGCTCAAGGAAGTATTCCCCTCAGTTAGCACTTCCTTATTAGATATGATTAATCTGTCTTTGGTGACAGGTTATGTACCACAGTCCTTTAAGGTAGCTGTAATTAAACCACTTCTTAAAAAGCCTACTCTTGATTCAGAGGTTCTAGCCAACTATAGGCCGATATCAAACCTTCCCTTTCTCTCTAAGATCCTTGAGAAAGCAGTTGCTAATCAGCTGTGTAACTTTCTCCATAGTAACAGTTTATTTGAGGATTTTCAAAATGACCTTTTAACCTCATCAGACAATGGACTTCTCTCTGTCCTCATCCTGTTAGACCTTTGTGCTGCCTTTGATACTATTGATCATCAAATCCTGTTGCAGAGACTTGAACATTTAATTGGCATTAAAGAAACAGCATTGAAATGGTTTAAATCATATTTATCTGATAGATTTCAGTTTGTAAATGTTGATGATAAATCCTCCACGCAAACAAAAGTTAGATATGGTGTTCCTCAAGGTTCAGTGCTTGGACCAATACTATTCTCCTTATATATGCTTCCTTTAGGAAACGTTATCCGGAATCACTCAATAAATTTTCATTGTTATGCAGATGATACTCAATTATATCTATCAATAAAGCCAAATGAAACTAACCAATTAACTAAACTACAAACATGCATTAAGGACATATAGGCCTGAATGACCTGCAACTTCCTGTTACTAAACTCAGAAAAAACTGAAGTTATTGTGCTTGGCCCTAAACACCTTAGAAATTCATTATCAAATGAAATAACTACTCTGGATGGCATTACTCTGGCCTCCAGCTCCACTGTAAGGAACCTAGGAGTTATATTTGATCAGGATTTGTCCTTTAATTCCCACATAAAACATATTTCAAGGACTGCCTTCTTTCATCTGCGTAATATTGCAAGAATTAGACATATCCTGTCTCAAAATGATGCTGAAAAACTAGTCCATGCATTTGTTACTTCTAGGCTGGACTACTGTAATTCATTATTATCAGGCTGTCCTAACAAGTCTCTAAAGACTCTCCAGCTGGTCCAGAATGCAGCTGCTCGTGTTCTGACAAAAACTAGAAAGAGAGATCATATTACTCCCATCTTGGCTTCACTGCATTGGCTTCCCGTAAAATTCAGAATAGAATTCAAAATCCTCCTCCTCACCTTCAAAGCTCTCAATGGTCAGGCTCCATCATATCTTAAAGAACTGATAGTACCTTATGTACCTACACTGTGCTCCCAGCATGCAGGTCTACTTGTGGTTCCTAGTATCTCTAAAAGTAGAACAGGAGGTAGAGCCTTCAGCTATCAGGCTCCTCTTCTGTGGAACCATCTTCCAGATTTGGTCAGGGGGGCAGACACCCTCCCTACATTTAAGAGTAGGCTTAAAACTTTCCTTTTTGATAAAGCTTATAGTTAGGGCTCTTTGAGCTCTTAACTTATGCTGCCATAGGCTTAGATTGCCGGGGGACCCCCATGATGCACTGAGCTCCTCTCCCCTTCTCCCTCTCTCTCTCTCTATCCATCCGTCTATATCCATTAACATTCATGTTCTATTAACGCATTCAATAAGCTAAACTTCTTCCCCGGAGTTGTCTGTGCTTTCTGGTCTCACAGGTAATCTGGGCCTGTAGACGTCCGGATGACGGATTCCAGTCCTGGACCTTCTAGCTCCATTATTGATTTTCATTGTGCTTCTCTCCTCTATCCTTCCTCTCTCTCTCTCTCCTCTATCCTTCCTTTCTTTCCTTTCAACCCCAACCGGTCGAGGCAGATGTCCACCCACTTCTGAGTCTGGTTCTGCCTGAGGTTTCTTCCTGTTAAAAGGGAGTTTTTTCTTGCCACTGTTGCTCATGTGGGAATGTTGGGTCTCTAAAGTTAAAACCTGTTCGGTTTAGAACCTGCTCTATGTGTAAAGTGCCTTGAGATAACTTTGTTGTGATTTGGCGCTATACAAATAAAGATTGATTGATTGATTGATTGATTGATTGACTGACTGACTGACTGACTGACTGACTAACTAACTTTCCATCTATTTATCTATCTATCTGTTTATTTTGCTTTAAGTCATATGTCAAGTCGAAGAAGAACCAACCGTGTACCAAAATGGCGTGTGCGTAATGATATATGGTTCAACTCTTTTACGCACAGGGCGCACGCCGGTTACGCTTGGAGTTTGTTTATGGACAGCCAAACTTAATAGCTTAGTGTCATACACCGTTGGAAACCTCAGACTATTGGCTAAAAGGTTATCAACTTCATTTCACCGAATATTTCCATAGGCTGAAACAGCTGTCAATCAAAGCCATGTCGTCATTGTTGTCGGTCACATGTCCTCATTGGCTTTGGAGACATGTACTGCCTAATCCTAAACACCGATTGGCTTGTGTGTGGTGTCGTCAGAAGCAGGAGAGGCTCACGGTCGTAAACATCTAGTCACGTGTACTCTGAGATGGACGTGCAGGTCAGGAAATGACGTAAACGGACCGTATATGGTTTGTTATTTGTGTTATTACGTTACGTGTTGGACTAAATACATGTTGACGTATTGAGGAAAGTATTCCGGTTTTATGGAAACGGATTTCATATTTCACAAGAATGGATACTTGGCGAGCTGTACAGAAAGTCCTGAGTCATAAGATGATCGTTGTGGATAAAGGAAAGACTTTGAAGGTATGTAGGCATTATAGCTTTTCTCACTTAGCTGAGGGGCTAGCCGAGCTAATCGCTAATACTATTACGGCTGTGAGCAACCATATAAGTCGTGAGCGGTCTTGAATGAATCAGGACAATCTAAGCTTTCTAACAATGTACGGCATGAATATATATGTTTAAGGGTTGCTGTTTAAAACATTCAGAAGAACGTGTGGCTACCTCCTAACATCCGTCCCGTCCCGTAGACGGAACATCGTGCGTTAAGAGGTTAAACATGCAATTCAAAATGCGATTAATCGAGATTAACTATGGAAATTCTGCGATTAATCTCGATTTAAAAAATTAATCGTTTGACAGCCCTAATTTTTATATATATATATATATATATAAAAAATGTAATATTAAAACATTCAACTCTTACCCTTCTTTTCTTCCAGAAGTGTGTGTGTCAAAGTAGTAAGTTAACAGAGTTATTGCACTTTAATGTATTAAAATGTCCTTCAGTGTAACTACCCCGAGTAAAATTCTAATAACAAATATGTTTTTAAAATGTAGAAAATCCTAAAATGTAAATGAACACCTGTAGCATAATTGTATGTGTTTGCAACAATATATAGAATAATATGCAACATATTTTATCTTAAAATATTTAAAAACATGAATAACGGGTTGAGCATAGCTCAGCGGGTAGCGCTCCCGCCCCATGTGTTGAGGCTACAGTCCTCGTTGTAGGTGACCCCGGTTCGAATCCCGAGCCGAGCGGTCTTATCCTGCGTGTCATTCCCCCTCTCTCTGCCTGTTTCCTGTCTCTCTCCACTGTCCTGTACATTAAAAAGGCAAAAAAGCCTGAAAATATATACTTACAAAAACAAACATGAATAGCGTATGTGTTATCAATGTCATTCAGTATAACAAAGTCACATCATGCTGATCATGTGACAGTTGGTAACATCACAAAAATGTTTTAGGTACCCTCTCTAACACACCTGATTCTAATTGTAAATTAACTTTAATTCAGCAGTATTTATGTTTTCTAATTTTTCTCACTTGTTTTTGTAAGTTATGGTCTTGTCCCTATTAATAATATATAATACTTGTAGTTCAAGTAGTCTGTGAGTTAAAGAGGAAAATTTAATAAATGTTACAATTGCCCCTCAAGAGGTGATCAGCTGTTAGGAAACCACTTGTTATTGTGAGGAAGATCTAATCTTCATCTTGTTTATTTCTAACAAGAAAAATAAACAATTAAACATTTTAAATAAAAAAAATTGGAATTTGGAATACACCCAGGGGTTGTTTTTTAGATACCTTAAAGGTATTTTGTTGAAGTGACCCGATGGTCGAGTAGTTAGAGTGCATGCCACACGATCACAGCATCCTTGGCTCAAATCTGGCCATGGACGTATGCTGCAGGTCATTCCCCTCTCTCTCCCTGTTTCCTATCAGCCTCTTTGCCAGATGCTATCTAAAAAAAGGCATAAAAGCCCAATATAAAACTTTAAAAAAAAGAAAATTGTTGATTGTATGAAGAGTTTTAGAACACCACATTTTGGAGGATTTACCTTTTATGCAAACTGGGACACAATTTCCAGTGTTTGTGTCACCCTTTCTTAAAACTGCACCTTAAAAACAACTCTTTGATTCATAGTTGAACAGAGAGGAACACATTTGCAGTAAAATAAAATGAAAGAAGTGCTTCAGATATCAAAAATCAAATTGTCAGACTTTATATTGTCTTAGGTGTTACTGTGGGAGGGAACCGGAGTTCTCAAACCCACTGTGGACACTTGTGACTGTGGACGTTGCTTCTGCCTCTTCTGCGTTAGAGCATCACTAGTGATAAGAAGAACATGGTGGTTACTGTGAATGCAGAGATTGCCAGGAGTATCTTCACATCTTTACACGAATTAGAGGAGTCTGTCTTCTTATTCACCTGGTGAGCAGAGAACCCTTCCATGTGGGTCTGCAAAGACCAAACAATGGTTTTGTCTACAACTGGATTCTGTAATAATCCAACAGTCTCCAGCAGGCGCTTGCTGTAGAACTCCTTCCACAGATCTTTCACAGCTGCTTTGCAAAAATTTTTTGTGGTCTTCATATCTGGACAGAATCATCCAGTAATAGTGAGCCCATCCATAGTCTGGTTTATCAGAAGGTTTTGCATGGGGGACCCAATCCTCCTGGCTCCGGTTCTCTAGAGCGCAACACTTGGTCAACACCCTGACCGTCAGGAGGGCCACCAGCATCTGCAGCAGGTCTTTACTCCCTACTTCAATTGTTGTAAAGGTGGGAGGATGAGAGGACTCTGATGAGAGGACTCACTTGCAAAGTTCTCAATGGTCAGGCTCCATCATATCTTAAAGAGCTTATAGTACCTTATGTACCTACTAGAACACTGCGCTCCCAGCATGCAGGTCTACTTGTGGTTCTTAGTATCTCTAAAAGTAGAACAGGAGGCAGAGCCTTCAGCTATCAGGCTCCTCTGCTGTGGAACCATCTTCCAGATTTGGTCAGGGGGGCAGACACCCTCCCTACATTTAAGAGTAGGCTTAAAACTTTCCTTTTTGATAAAGCTTATAGTTAGGGCTCTTTGAGCTCTTGACTTATGTTGCTATAGGCTTAGATTGCCGGGGGACTCCCACGATGCAATGAGTTCCTCTCTCCTCCTCGCTATACAAATAAAGATTGATTGATTGATTGATTGATTGTGACTGCTTCTGGTGGGTTCATTGTAGAGTCGTCTCCTTCTTCTAGGATTGTTGACTCAGGTGTTTGTTCAGATACAGAACTTGCTGGATTCATCATTGTGTCTGTCTAATGTGGAGATAATGCTTATGGTCTCTGGTGTGAGCCCTTATCATCACTCTGTTACGTAGTTTCTTAAAAATTGACCTAAATGTGTCATAAGATGCTGGAATCCTGATCAATGTGACGTCACCGACACGCACATGTACACATATGTGCATACATTTAAAAAACAAATAGTGCACGATATAGTTTCATTTAGTGTCCATTAATTCATCATTTACCAGACTTACATTTCCTTAATAAAGATAAAATAGAATCTGACTGTGTATCTGGCTGCAGCTTCATTCAGTTATAAATTTGTTGAGTTTTAATCTGAAGGAGAAACACAGGAAGATACATTTAAAAGGTTGAAAACATTTTTTTCATAAATGGCTGTACTACTATCACATAAACTAATGCATATTAGACTAAAACTTCTCAAACCAACTTTTATTTGTGGTGAGAGATCCCATATTAATTAATTCAGGGAAATACTTACACTCTAATTAACATTTTACAGCCAAAGCCTCTGAAAACTTTACAACATTAAATATTTATAATTAAATAAATAAAGTCTGCAAAAGTTTAAAAAAATATTTTGTGACTTCAGCTTTTTCTTACTGAGCGCTACCCACTTGAAAACAGTGAGAAGAGCTCAGAGAACATAACATAAATACATAAATGCCTCAGGTGAAATAACCAAAATTATTTGAGTTTTGACTATACATTTAATATCTTCACATTGGATCCCATTACTTGTAGTAAGAAACTGTTGAGTAAATAGGGGCCTTTAAACATGTAGTCTAGATTTAAAGTTAAAATCTTACAGAAGCGTATTGCTGCCACACCAGAAAAAACGGATCAGTATCACTTTATAACAAGATAGTTTCTTGTTATAACATAAAACTTTTCAATAAGTAATGATGTGTTTTAAGTCTTATCAGGCACCTAATAAAATTGAAAAACTGTTCATAAAACTATAATACAGAAATAATAATAGAAATACTTACTGCATTTGAGTTTTCTCAACCTTTTACAGTTTTACACTGTATCCAAGTGGATTTGGTTAGATGTGTGATATTCAATTCATATCTTATCATATGTTTTAAAATGCTACTAGTCACCTGTGTTGACAAATTTAAGATAAGATGAGATGAGATATTCCTTTATTAGTCCCACAATGGGGAAATGTATTACCAGCAATAAGTACAAAGAACACTTGAAATATTAAAATGTGTTATTCTACATAAAACCTCAATATGAAAAAGTGAAGTGGAAAATACATGGAGTAAATAGTGAAGTGGAGTAGCAATAAATCTCTCTGACATGTAGTGCAGTACAAGTTTACAATAGCATGAAATGAAAAGTATAAATACCTCAAAATTATACTTCAGTTACATTCCACCACTGGCTCCAAACAGAGTAAATCAACAAAACACGGCGTAAGCCTACAGGTTACACTTGCTGATAATGAACATACTATAAAAAATATAGTATCAGTATCATCAGATAAACTTGAGTTTAAGGTTAGAAATGGAGTCCATGTTAAAAAAGCAAATAAAACAATAATTTCAATACATTCATTAATAAACAAGAAATACTGACAGTTCCAATGCTTCTCTCTCAATATCTCAGTATATATTTTGTTGGTAGTCTATGTCGATATTTTGCATAAAATGAAATTGGATCTTTGTCAATCAGAAGAGCACAATGTATTTCTTCAGAGGAAAAACTTCTCTCTATCAGCTACAGCATATTAAACAGACAAATAGAGTCACTGCCTTCTATCTGAAAGAGCAAGCAACAGGAGTTGTGGAAAAATAAACAATATATGAGGTGAAAGCAGCTTTCGTTCTGGTTGTGTCTGGTTGAGGTTACTTCTGTGTCAGTCACATGCACTCCTCACACAGAACAGGTTTTTTTTAGATGATATTGATTATATCTTCCAGTTAAACTCTGCTGTCACCACTCCAAGTGAAGAAAATCCCTCCACATGAAACCAAGTTCCTCAAAGGAGCCCAAGTCATTACAATGAAGACCTTGTTTTTTGACATATATGATATAATAAAGATGTGTGGGGCTTGCTTAACTTCTTTCTAAAAGCAAAGTGTTTAACTGACTTTCATCATGAGAGCTGCAGCATATGTTGTTGACACACAGTTTGGCAGAGTCTCTAATGAAACAGTACAAGCTGCTTTATTAGGAATTATCTGTCCTGCAAGGCTATGGGAGAAATCCCAAATGGTGTACAAGAGTGTTGTTTCAGCTACAAATGATGCAAACACAAGAAATGGAAAATGTCAAACCTGTGTTTTTCACACATTTGCACAAACACTACAAACTCAACCTCACTGTAGAGACCAGGGTCAGTTTTGAGAGGTTTACATGTAAGATATAGTGTATGTATATAGTATATGTAAAATGTAGATATAATATAGAGATTATATTTTCTGTCCATACTTGGCGGCTGCAGTTTAGCTGAAATGTTATCAAAAGAAAATTACCTAAATAATGAAAACTGAAATAATGTTTCTTATGAATGTCCAGAATAGTTCATTAACTACAGCACAGCATGGGATTTCTCACATTATCTTGTTGAGAGAATTTAATGACAGCCTGTTAGAGCTTTTATGTGTCTCTATCTTTGTGTTACCTTCTACTTTACCAGCTATCCATGATAAACATATGCCACAGTTCTCATGACGACAGCAAAACTTTTGGCTTATATAAAGAAGGTAATTCATGTGTATCCACTTTTCCCTGAAGGCATCAACAGACAGCACAATGAGGGCAGCTTTGGCTTTGCTGCTTTGCCTGTTGGTTTCACAGGCTCTTGAGATGCAAGCAAGTGAAGACGAGGAGACCAAACTTCATGATGTCCTGCCTGAATTAAAGCAATCTTTGAACCCCGACACCACAGCTGATCAGTCCATTTACCAGACCAGTACTAACCCTGATATCTGGGTGGAGATGAGGTTGCTGAGAGACATGGTGGTGGAGCAGAAGGTGGAGCTGAGGAACGTGGAAACCAGGCTGAGAGAAACAGAGATGCAGGCAGATGAGCAGAAGTTGGATCTCCACCTCACTAAAGCCAGCTTGGAGGAGTTGAAAAGAGATCACACTGCCATGAAGGAGAAACTGACAAACAGTGAAAAGCAAGTAGATGAACTGAAGAAAGAAAACATGCAGCAGTCCACTGAGTTGTCATATCTCAAACCAAGGCTTGATTCCAGTGAAAAGCAAGTGGAAACCCTGAAGGTTGATCTTGAAAACCAGAAAGCTGAACTGTTGTCCACACAAGCCAGAGTGGAAATCAGTGAAGAAGAGCTGCGACTCCTAAAACCTAAGATGGATGAGGTGCATGCCCAGAACACAGCCCAAGAAGAGCAGCTTTCATCTTTGAGGGTTCGCATGAACACTACTGAGAGTCAAGTGGACAGTCTAGTCAAAGAGAGTACAAAGGTGGCATTTTATACTGCTTTGACAGACTCAGGACATGTAGGACCTTACAATACTGACACAGTCCTCAAGTTCAGCAAAGTCTTCACTAATGTTGGTAATGCCTACAGTCCAACCACTGGCTACTTCACTGCACCTGTGAAAGGAGTGTACTATTTTAGATTTACAGTACGTGGTCATATAGAGCCTAACGTAATGGGTGTACAAGTACTTCATAATGAGAAAATTGTATTAAGTAATGCGCAACACGTGTATGGTGGGTATCCTGAGAGTCTGTCAAATGCTGTTATTCTTGAGTTGAATGTTGGTGATGAGTTACATTTGGTCCTCCGAAAAGGGGATGCAATCTTTGATGATGTAAACAATCACTGCACATTTAGTGGATTCCTGCTTTTTAATATGTGATGTCAATCCAATAAAATGTGGAATAATCCAGTAGAATAACAGAGATGAAAACTAAAATAAATAAGGACTTTTAGCCTTCCTGTTTAATTTTCAGAATCAGTGTAAAATATTTACCATGTGCTGTGATTGTCAGAACATCTTTATAATCATCCAAATAAATACATATTTTTCACCCATGTACATTGCTGTTTGTTTTGTTTTATCTAACAAGTCTTTCAGTGTATTTTCCACAACACATGTCAACTATTATATGTAAAAATTTGCCAAATAAAATTACACTCCTAGTGGTATTTTAGGGATGCCTAAAATGAGTAACAGGTCCTAAGATGTCCCCCAAAACACTTTTTATTTTATCCAGAAGATGGCAGCCGAGTAATGAAATCTCATGTATGAAGTGATGATGTGTTGTTGTACTATGCAGAAGCCTTACTGACATCTTTAGAACTATATCTTGAGAAGAAATAACTTTTCAAGCTGTTTATGTTCTTCCATCTATAGACAGAGAGATGTTTGAAAGGTATGCAGTGTAAACTTTATTATTATTATCAACTCACTGTTATACTGCATTGGACATAATCACCTCAGACAGTCATGCTAATATGACTGTCTGAGGCCTGCATCCATACACCCATGGGACATTTATTTTACAAATTATTTTTTCCACTTAAGTCCACACCAACCTCTCTCATGATTCATTAAACGTTCAGGCTCATCAAAAAAATAACACAAATGTTTATCATGTGATCACAAGATGGTTAACTTTGTGTTCCACAGTTCCAGGACAGACTGAAGGAGAAATCATCTTTCACAAGGAGGCAAAAAGAAAGAAAGAGGAAAGAGAAATTTAAATGATGTTGAGTGGTAAAAATCCAATACATACAATGCAGTAGTTATCAGAATAGAGGATTTGAACATTACTTGATTACATAATTCTTTGAAATCAATATATTTTTTATATTTTGTAAATAAATCATGATGTGGGCTTATTCGGAACACATATGAACTTAACCCTTGTGCTTCACTAAGGACATATTTGGCTTTTTATTGATAATTTTGCCTGTGTTCATGCATATGGCATCAAATTCTCCAAGGGTATTATTTTTTCTTTTTCTTTTTTTATTTCAATAAATCACTTACAGTAGGTCTATAATACACTGTGTGGACAAAATACTCTTTCATGCATACCTCTGTTCTGGGCTGTCATTTTGGAGTCCGGGCTTCAAAATCATATTTTTTTCCCATTCCACATTTAGCTGTATGTGTGTATTGACAAATAAATGTGTGTGAGTGTGTGTGTACTGAGCTCTGGAAATAAAAACCCAATCCTGAGCTCCATCAGCACTGTTAGGACATTTTGATTTTTCAGTAGCTATGTAAAATAAGTGTTAATATTGTCCTAACTCTCTATTCATTTGCAGGCTCAGTTTCATTAGCAGTCTGTTTAATATTGCACATGTGTTACCCTCCTGGTTTCATGTCACTGTTGCTGTAAAAGAACAGGTTTGTTCATCCTGTGTAAATGAGGGCAATATCAATCAAATGAATAATTAATAATCCACTCAGCTGCATCTTGTTTGTTAAATCTTTCAAAAACCAATTGTAAAAATACAGAAGAAAATGCATTGTTGTCTCAAACAAAGGGGTTGTAACAAAGGGATAATTGTAACAACATCACTTTCACCAATAAGGGATAACATAAGAGTCATGTGATCAATTTCATATATAACCACTCCCTCCCTGACCTTGCATGTGAATTTGCATGGCAGTGAAAAGAAGTGTGCAGATTTTACAGCCAAAATATCAATTTCCAGGTAAGATTAGTTATTCTTTGGACCAAGTCTATATTTTGATTAGTACTGATACTGTTGAAGTTTGAATTAGGTAACTTGTATTACATTAAAGCATAGGTTTTTACGTAAAAAAGGGGGTCATTTCATCTATGCTAATTTCAAACCACCATGCTGATACAGCTAGCTAAACAATGGCTGACAGGAGTGGGGATGGTTGTAACATTGTATAAGAAAATGTTACAATCATCCCCGTAATCACAATTCACATATTTTCTCTATCCTACTCCTTATTTTCAGTATGCCAAGACAATGGGTGAGGAAAACTTAAAGTTGCATCAGAAGTGAGACAAGGAAAAACAGTGAGGTCAGTCGCCAAAGACTACTCCATCTGCCATGTGACACTGAGCAGATACTGAAAGACATTGCTAAACCTCAGAGAACAAGTTCAAGAAAGCTGCCCAATGTGGGCTATCACAGCAGTCAAAAAGTCTTTGATGCACAGCAAAAGGTGGTGTTGGCTACTTGATTGAGGCAACAGACAGGGCTCACTCCACATGAGGTAGGCCTACTGAGCATTTGACAGGTGCAGATTAGTGTGCCCTAAGTAGGCATTAGTTATATATATGAATCCAAATATAACACCTGTACCAACTAAACCAATTTAACACTTTTCTTATAACATTTCTAACAAATGCAGCACCCTCTCTGTGAAATACCCCAAAATGAACCCTTACATTAGTGCATTCATTCAGTAATAATGATGAATGTCTCTCAGCTCCATGAATTCACAGAGTGCTTTGTGACTAACACACAAACACATGACCATGTTGTTTTCACTCAGATTTAGTCAACTGTATCTATAGATGACCATTTATAGAAATGCTTGAGTTGGAATAAAACATGTATTTAAAGCAACTGCTTGTACATGCCTGGCCAGATGTTCAATGCAATTACAGCTGTAAATTATTTTATTAAAAATGATCGTCCATATTTAATTTTTGAGGCAAAGCTAAAAAAAAAAAAAATTCTGAACATATTATAAAAATCAGTCTGTCACATGACAAATGAATGTGACAATATTTTGCTACCGCAGTGTCCATTTTTTAGTCTTGATGTAAATATTTAATCTGCAGTTGATGTGAACGGTCAATCATTTATTTTATACTAATCATTTTAATATTATTTACAGAATATATAGCATTAATATTACTGATTATATTATCTAAATTGGCGGGCTGAATTGTTTTTTTTTTTTTGGTGAAAAATAAGTATATCAACATGAACTGAAATGATGTTTTTTAACTAGGCTTGATCTCTGATAAAAGAATGTGTTGGTAAATTCAGAGAAGGGTTAGACCCAGATATACAGTATAGTCCTATATTTATTTATCCACAGTGAAATAAGTGTTTTGGTTATTTCAGAGTTTAGATGCAAGAAGAGAAAGAAACAGAAATAAGTGTTGGTCCTATAGGCCTGTATAAAACTAAGCTCCCTAGCAGACTAGTAGGTTAGTAATGTGTAGTTCATATATACACAACCTGTGACCATGGGTTAGGGTTAGGCTAAATGTTCACAGCTAAATAAATACAGTTTTAAAATGACTCAAATAGTTTTGGTTATTTCACCTGAGGCGTTTATGTATTTCTGTTCTTTAAAGTCTTTTCACTGTTTTAAAGTTCAGCAAGAAAAAGCTGATGTCATAAATGCTGTAGGTGAAATAACCAAAACTATTTCAATCAATCAATCAATCAATCTTTATTTGTATAGCGCCAAATCACAACAAAGTTATCTCAAGGCACTTTATTTGAGTTTGAGTTTGACTTTACATTTAGTATCTTCACATTGGTGGGGTTGAGGGTTGGGAAGAATGGATGGGAGGAGGGTGGCTTTGGGTTTTGGGGTGGATTGGGAACAAATATTGCTTATGACGATGTCGTGATGGAGCATGTAAGAATATGTAGATAAGTAACCGAAGATGACTCAGACTGGGCTGTGTGATTTAATTTTGGGAAAATAACGAATGTACGCTATGATACGGTGGTGACTGTAATTGATCTCTATTCACTCAATAAAAAATAATTATAAAAGAAAAAAAAGTATCTTCACATTGGATCCCATTACCTACAGCTACCTAGAAGCTGTTGAGAAAATAGATCTTCATGTGGCCTTTAAACATGTAGGCTAGATTTAGAGTTAAAATCTCACACAAGATTAAAATATTACTTCTTCCTGTTGTTTTAACATCACAATAAATCCAGCCTAATGTAAAACCCCAAATAAAGTTTCGTAAGGTATTTCATTTTCCTGAAAGGATGCTCTCTGAAATTAAGACAAAACAAAGCTGCATTTGTCTGACAGCCCTTGTGAACTAGTTCTGATATATTTGGTCTACAAATGTGCCCTTCACAATGTGTCCTGACCAGGGACTCAGCCTGTGTTTACTGTGTTCTATGAACTCATGTCATACCACATTTCACCACTGGGTGTCCCCAGTGATCCTCCCTCCTCTGTGCATCACCTGTCAGAAACATCTGGAGCAGAGGTTTCTTTGTGTAGTTTGAAGCTGTTCCTGGCTGTTACCTGTTTTTCCAGACTAAATGTCTGCCTCTATAAAAGTGTTACACTCCGACTAAAACCTGAGAAAAATATTCCATTGGAAACATTTAAATATGATTCATCAAGTGTAGGCGAGGCAAGGCAAGGCAGTTTTATTTATATAGCGCATTTCATACACAATGGCAACTCAATATGCTTTACATAAAACAGAGAAACATGTAAGTGTAAATATAGGTAGATACAGTGTCTATGTAAAAAGAGCCCAAAACATTGTGGATCTATGTTAGGCTACAAGACTTAATAAATGGCTCCAAACTTGACTCCAATATGTCTGCTTCTATGTTGATTTTCTCTGTTTGTTTCTCTACAGTGAAGCTGTGGACTGAAAGGTAATTCATAATCATAATTGACCTATATACCAGTGACAATACAGAGGGCTGTGTTGATGGGGGTGGGTTGTTTAGGTACCACTTAAATACAAAACAGAAGTCCAGCTGAAGTAACAGATTTATTTAAAGACTTAATAATACACACTGTAATAAACAGAAATACTTTGTAATGGCTGCAATTGATACTCAATTCATATCTTATTATATTTTTTAAAATGCTACTATTGAACTTTATTAACAAAATTGAATGTGGCAGCATAGCTTGGCCTATGCATTGCACATGATCTTGAGCGCACCCCGATGGCCTGTTAGCCTATCCCGGGGCAGAGACTCGTATTTGGGACCATAGACATAATAAAGAGCTATTATTATTATTATTATTATGTCTATGTTTAGGACGGCCCTCTCTCTTGCTCTCCAGCTTCCGCATCACTTCCGGGTAAGAGGTCGGTTTTCCTCTCCACTACAGCGTGTGTGCCGATGCGCGTGTTGCTCTGTGTCGCTCATGAGCTCTCCTTTGGCGTTGTAAGTGTCCTCTCTCTGCATGGTGGTATTTGTGTTCAGGCAGCTAATGCTAGTGTGGACATAGGAAATGCTGATGTCCCGAGGCCTGTACTACGAAGCTGGATTTTCTCTTATCGAGGTAACTTCAGGGTTAACTCTGGGTTTTCCGTACTACGAAGCTGGTTCACTTCTTACCGGGGTAAATCACCATGGCAACTTATGCTGAACGGCTCACCTGCTCCGAGGCCTGTACTACGAAGCTGGTTCACTTCTTACCGGGGTAAATCACCATGGTAACTGATGCTGAACGGCTCACCTGCTCCGGAGCAGGTTATGTTCTGGATAAGAGATCAATGAGTACAAAAGCACCACCTCCTGACCAATCAGCTCTCTTAGAAAATGACCTGCCCATTCTTAGAAGATCCTGTCAACATTGGTGCGCGGATCATGAGAGGAGCGCTTAGGAGAGAAAGAGTTTTTAGGGATAGATGCAATTTTTTAATTGGTCAAAATATATATTTAAAAAATAATCATTGAGGCACGTGAGGGATATTATTCTGTAGGTTTCCTGAGATCAAAGTGTCAGGGAGCATAATAACTGTATTTATTTATTGTAATTATAAAAAATTTACGAAAAGATATATTTGTAAAATAATCCTTGAGGCACATGAGGGATATTATTCTGTATGTTATACAGTTGGTTTGAAATCATTCACTCAAATGGTTGAAGCGCATAATAGGTTTGTATTTTGAATGTTGAATATCAAACTAACTTAATGTCGGGCGCGCAGGTGGTCGAGTGGTTAGAGCGCATGCCATATACGCAGCCGAACCTGGTTCGAATCCCGATCGGAGGTCCTTTGCTGCATGTCACCCCCCTCTCTCTCCCATGTTTCCTGTCAATCTACTGATTAATAAAGGCATCTATGCCAACAAAATCTTTAAAAAAAAATAATAATAATAATAACTTAATGTCTCTTATGAAAGGAAGGGCACTGAGGAAGCGATCTGCCCCAAACGTCTGTGCCGTAATAAAGTGACATAGTGTGATCAGAGTGCTGTCCATTTATATTGTCTGATACATTAATATTGTATGATCTCATGAATTTACACATTAACAGAGTCGGCAATTTTCTGCCAGCATTCCTTCCTGGCTTTTGCTGCAGCATCAGTGTTGCTTTTGGCCTGGATGATGTTTGAATTCTTCATATTTATGAATTATAATTGTCTGCTCCTCCATGGTAAAGTAGTCTGCTCTGCAGGGTTTCTCCATGTTTGTGATTGGTCAGACGCTGCAAACACCTCCCCTTTACGTGAGCGCGCAGAGATCCAGATTGGAAAACCCTGGGTTGATTTACCGAGTTGATAACCAGCTTCGTAGTACCGCTTATCCTAGACTGCGAATATCTGGTTAAGTCAACCCAGGTAACGGAGAGAGATCCTGGATAGGTTAATCCAGCTTCGTAGTACAGGCCTCCAGAGGCCTGGGGCCCGTTTCAGAAAGCAGGTTCAACAAACTCTGAGTTAAAACCTTAACCCTAGGTTGACCAACTCTGAGCTGTCAAACTCAGAGTTTTCGGTTTCAGAACAGGTGATAACACTTAGTTCAATCAACTCTGAATCAAGGTAACCCCGAGTGAAGCCCGTGCATGAGGATATAAAAAACCCTCATCAATGGCACACAGATAACATGATTCACCATGGCAACAAGTGAGAAAAAACCACGATCCTCCTACTTCTCCCCGGTGGAACTGGAAATATTAATGACCGCATATGCAGAAAGTAAGCATATATTTCTAAAAAAAAAGCAATACTGTGGCAGCAGCAAAAGAGCGAGAGCTCGCATGGCAGAAAATTGCTGACCAAGTCAATGCGTGAGTATTAATTGGAGAAAAAAAGATGTTTTGTCTTGAATGTTCCACTTTTTCAACAATTATATTCCATATGTGTGTTTGTGCGCACAGGTGCAACCCAACAGGCACCAAACGGACTTGGCAGCAACTAAAGATGAAATATAAAAATGTAGTTCAAACAGGTAAGGTATAATAAGTACAACCAATTATGATGTTGTTTAGCCTGCCCTCATTAAACAGCATTCAGTGGCTACATTCCACATGTGATAGATATATTTTCATTCATTAGGGAAACACTGCCAGTAATAATATTGTCTATATGAAAGCAACTGTTGCACCCTTAAAAAGACAGGACTCCATCTTCCGTTTAGGCAACTTTATTTTCCCGGTTCTGCATTATTTTTTTAAGAGTTTTTCAACAGACTGCAGCTGGAGCTCATACAGCAATATCGTATATGTACCAAAAACCAAACTCAAACTGCACGACTGTCACACACCTACGTGCCGACTCATAACATATACTGTCGTAAAACTGTCATATTACAGTCAATGAAATAAAGCATAATAAGCACCAAAATATCTGGATAATGGATAAACCAAACGAAATAAAAATACATTTTCTTGTAACTGCTTCACCATTTATACCTCTGAAGTTTATAATTTCCCAGATATTTCGAGATCTCACCACACCTAAATGCCTTTTTATACATACAGTAGCCTACAAGTCTCCAAATTTGTGTTTTCTGGATATATTTAAATTTGACCTCCATTATAGCCAACAGAAAAAAGGCTGAGGCAAACAGGTGGCGGTCCAGCACCACCACCTCTCTCAGAGGCTGTAGAGATGGCCCTCAGTCAGAACACTGGGTGACCCATTGCTGAGGGCATCTCTGGGGGGAGCTCATCGGACCCAGCCACGCCCCAGGACACAGGGGCCTACATAAGAGGTAAGTTATTCAAATGAAAGGCATGTCCATTAATCCTTTTTCTAGTGTTCTCTCATTCATCACAGACACAATTTGGCACCCTTTTTCTTGTAGCAGTAGGCTACAGTTCTTTGTTATTGGCTGCTGTTGCTTTCAGATATCAACCTATTTTAAGGTGACTCAGATTTGAAAAATTGTGATAGGACCTGCACACTATTGTAAGAAAAAAATAAAATTAAAATTAGGTGGGGCACTTGTCTGGGTAATCAACCATCTAATCTTCATCTTCTACCAGTGTAATCTGCCTTGCGGAGCCTTCTGCCATAACAGACCTCCATGCTGTTGTAAGTATTCAATATTCCACAGATTTGGCATAATGGGTAGAATATAATGTACACCTTCTGTTTCATTACAGGAGGATGATGAAGACACCTTATCAGCTGCCACAGAGAGGGAAGATGCAGAGAGGCCTGTTGAGGTTCACACTTTTTTTCTTTTTAAAAATAAAACAACTTTGGTTTCAGTTTGTGTTCCACAATACAACTTGCAACTTCTTTCTCTAACAGAGCAATGCTGGAAATTACAATGAGGAAGAAGGTCCATCAACCTCTACAGCACAGTTTACCTCAGTAAGATGTTGTTCAGCATTGACCCACAACTTACAATGACATGGCACTGTGAAATTCTACATCATTTATGTTCCTATAGCTCCCTGTGAAACAAATGTACAAGGTATATTTACAATCACAAATCAACAAATCACAACTAGAGATGGAACATATGAGGCTGCAGATCACCAAGACAAAAATAGAAATAAAACTGCTGGACCATCAGTTAAAGGTGGGTGATGTGCCCACATGATTTTGAATGGTTTAAACAAAAAAGGATTAACAACATTGAACATTTGTCCTTCCAGGAAATAAAGAAGACCTCATAAAATGAGAGGCATATTGTCATTCTTTGGTCAATTAGAAATGATTAATGCATATCATGTCTCTGACTGCTCTTCCATCTCGTGCATCAGCAGGGGGTCAGGATTATTGTCTATGTCATTTGGGGGGAGAGTAGGACAATGTTCTCTCCTAATGGTGGCAATGTTGTGGAGTACCACACATGCCACTATAATGTCACATGCTCTTTCTGGGGTGACCCTGAGCCTACGAAGGCACTGGAACCGGGCCTTGAGCATCCCAATGCTCATCTCCACTCTGGTTCGTGTGCTGCAGTGAGCCAAGTTGTAATGTTGCTGTGGGCCAGGCTCAGGGTCAGGGGTCAGCAGATAGCGCTGGCAGGGGTACCCTCTGTCTCCAAGTAGGTAACCATCGAACTCTCCTATGATAATACAAGATACAGTTTAATGTTTCAGTTGCAATAGGAGGAAACAAAATATTGATAATAGAATATAGCTATATAAACTCACCACGGGCAAATCTGGCACTCAGTGTGGACTCACGAAACACTCGTGAGTCATGCACAGACCCAGGCCACTTTGCTTCCACATTATTAATCATGTGGGCTGCATCACATACTGTATGATCTTCACAGTGGAGAACAGTAATTAGCTGTATAGTAAAGTATATTCAATTTGGAATATTAAAGGCTATTTAGGCTTACCTGTACATTAATGCTGTGGACAGATCTCCGATTCACATAATCTCCTCCTTCATTCATTGAAGGAGCTATGATCGGAATTTGAGTTCCATCAATGCAGCCAATCACACCTGGAAACCCTAAAATATATCAAATTGACTGATTAGTGCTTCAAGCTTCATGACATAAATTTATTACTGGTTAGACTGATACCTGCAATTCTGTGGAACTCTTCTTTGAGAAGTCTGGTGGGTCTGTGACCTGGAAAAACTACGAACATGTACAGTAGCCGTTTCAATGCCAGTGTCACATTTCGGACAGCCCGACAGACAGTTGCCTTCGAAACATGCTCTGCATCACCGATGTTGTATAAAAAACTGCCGTTGGCAAAAAAATTAAGTGCAATGCAAAGAATTTGCTCAGAACTGAGAGTGTGTCCACGATGTGTCATGTGAGAGATGTGAGGGCTGAGAATGTTGTTTAAATAAATAATTGATGTTGCAGAGAAACGGAATCACTCAAAAAGGTACTCATCAGGAAATGATAACACGTCTAATCGGGGTCTAATGATCCTCTCCCGACGGAGATTTCGACGGAGTATCTGCGCTTCGACGTCAACTGGCTCTTCTAGAAAGGGACACGCCATGTCTGCCACTGCCTTCAGCCTGCAGGCTTCAACTTAAGAGCAGGAGAAACTCAGGGTTAGTTGAAGAAAACCTGCTAGCGAGCAGGTTAGGTTCACGGAGTATGTTGCCAGGGTAACTGACTCAGAGTTAAGCTGAACTGGCTTTGTGAAACCGAAAAACCAGAGTTTCCCTCATCTCAGGGTTAACTAACTCAGAGTTCTCACTAAACCTGCTTTCTGAAACGGGCCCCTGTACTACGAAGCTGGATTAACCTATCCAGGATCTCTCTCCGTTACCTGGGTTGACTTATCCAGATATTCGCAGTCCAGGATAAGCGGTACTACGAAGCTGGTTATCAACTCGGTAAATCAACCCAGGGTTTTCCAATCTGGATCTCTGCGCGTTCACATAAAGGGGAGGAGTCTGCAGCGTCTGACCAATCACAAACATGGAGAAACCCTGCAGAGCAGCCTTTACCATGGAGGAGCAGACAATTATTATTCATAAATATGAAGAATTCAAACATCATCCAGGCCAAAAGCAACACTGATGATGCTGCAAAAACCAGGAAGGAATGCTGGCAGGAAATTGCCGACTCTGTTAATGTGTAAATTCATGTATGTGTTCCCCTTTATGTGAGCGCGTGGTGGAGCAGAAAGTGGAGCTGAGGAACATGGAAACCAGGCTGAGAGAAACAGAGATACGAGCAGAAGTTGGATCTCCTCCTCACTAAAGCCAGCCTGGAGGATGTGAAAAGAGATCACACTGCCATGAAGGAGAAACTGACAAACAGTGAAAAGCAAGTACATGAACTGAAGAAAGAAAACATGCAGCAGTCCACTGAGTTGTCAGATCTCAAACTGAGAGCCAGTGAACAGCAAGTGGAAACACTGAAGGTTGATCTTGAAAACCAGAAAGCTGAACTGTTGTCCACACAAGCCAGAGTGGAAATCAGTGAAGAAGAGCTGCAACTCCTAAAACCTAAGATGGATGAGGTGCAGGCCCAGAACGCAGCCCAAGAAGAGCAGCTTTTATCTTTGAGGGTTCGCATGAACACTACTGAGAGCCAAGTGGACAGTCTAGTCAAAGAGAGTACAAAGGTGGCATTTTATACTGCTTTGACAGACTCAGGACATGTAGGACCTTACAATACTGACACAGTCCTCAGGTTCAGCAAAGTCTTCACTAATGTTGGTAATGCCTACAGTCCAACCACAGGCTACTTCACTGCACCTGTGAAAGGAGTGTACTATTTTAGATTTACAGTATATGGTCATAAGAGCAATGGCAAAATGGGTGTGCAACTATTTCACAATGAGAAATCCGTATTGTTTAACTGGCAAACATTATATAATGCGTATCCTGAGTTTCTGTCAAATGGTGTTATTCTTGAGCTGAATGTTGGTGATGAGTTACATTTGGTCCTCCCAGAAGTGTGTGCAATCTATGATGATGTAAACAGTTACAGCACATTCAGTGGATTCCTGCTTTTTAATATGTAATGTCAATACAATAAAATGTGGAATTATCCAGTAGAATAACAGAGATGAGAACTAAAATAAATAAGGACTTTTGGCCTTCCTGTATAATTTTCAGAGTCAATGTAAAATATTCATTATTGTTGTTATTGTTGCATAGTGTTGCGATTGTCAGAACATCTTTATAATCATCCAAATAAATACATATTTTTCACCCATGTACATTGCTGTTTGTTGTTTGTTTGGTTTTTTCTAACAAGTCTTTCAGTGTATTTTTCATGACACATACAGTATGAACTCCAGTATTATATGTAAAGATTTGCAAAATAAAATTATATGTTATTATAACACTCCTAGTAGCATTTTAGGGATCATGATGTGGGCTTATTTGGAGCACGCATGGGCTTAAATGGTGTCACAGTATAAGCCCATGCCAGAGTTTTGACTTTTTTCATAAAATATCTTTCTTATATTCCAAAATCTACATGAACTAATGAATACATTTTCAAATGAGAGATAAATCTTGCTTTATAAGAAATTATGTCTGTTATAAATCATGTCAGTATCCATGAAAAACACCTGAACTTAGATGTTGATGGGCTTAGGTACATTGCTAATAGCTGAAAACATTCATTAGAAAATTAGAAAAGTAATCAAAAGGTCAAAACAAATGTAATGAGTTACATTACTTTGATTTTAATGCCCAAAGTAAAATAGTTACATCATTTATTACATTTTAAAAGGGGGTAACTAGTCTGTAATCTATTACATTTCCAAAGTAACCTTCCAAAACCTGGCTACCTTTACTGTGACCTCAAGGCCCCAAATATGGAAAACTCCCTAACACACAGGACCAAATCCACAAAGCATGGATTATGTCCACTAATAGCTCCAGGAGTTGCACAACATTTACATCTGCAATCAGCCTTGTTCTAAAGTCACATCTACAAAAGTTTTTTTTTTTTTATATTTTGATACAGAAATGCCCATAGGCTGTTCCAGTGTTTCTGACTTTTCTACACATTTCAGCACACAGATTGGTCCATAATGACAACTACAGAGCGCCCTCAAATGGCCTGCACACACACACACACACACACACACACAGTTCTCCACTATCACAAACAAACTTTGTATTTTGCTTCTTTTACTTCTCTAGTATTTCACATCTCACATAATTAACTGAAATGTCAAGAATATAGCTATTAATATGACTCACTTAGATCTGAGACATGTCACATTAATGTATGAATCTCACAGTAATGTTGTTCAGATGTCACTGAATTTATCGAGATGATCTTCTGTTCATTTGTCCACAGTTATATACTATATGTATTTATTTATTGAGAGAGGGAGAGAGGTTTATATGTAAGACCTTCATAACTATTAGCTGTAAAATATTAATGTGATATAGTGATTCTATTTTCTGTCAATACCTGGCAGCTGCAGCTCAGCTGAGATGTTATCAAAAGAAAATTACCCAAATTCAAAAACAGCATTAATCTGACAGCCTGTTACTGGGGATTTCCACTAGGTCCGTCAGCGGCGCGGAACGGCTGTGCTACGGTTTAGCTCCGTCCTCTGCCCGGCGTCAACTCACACCGGGAGCGTTACAGCAGCGGACCGGAGCATGCTCTGGGAGAGAAAGCTGCCTTTTAAAATGACGTTGCACTGTTAATATAGTAATTACGGCAGCCCAATCAAACCCGAACGAGTGCCTTTAGTCTACAGTAATTACTGTAGTAGCAGCACAACTAAATGGCCCGGTTTTGTTAACTTGCTCAATTTTGGTTGATTTGGTAATTTTCTTTGATTTATGTGCTTATCCCATCTGTCAGTAGGCTACGTAGCTAGATGGAGTCTTTATGTCTGTTTTATTCCTGTTTGTTGCTGAAATACGATCGGGAGGCTGCACGGGTTGTTTTATTTTGAAAAACGGAAGTTTTATTATGCCGATTCAGTGTCGGACTTCCTGTCTGGTGCAATCTGCTCTGTTGAGCTTGTCGCGAGTTGGCAACTGCTCCGTCAAAAATAGAAATGCTACCTATCGATAGCGCTGCGGCGCGGGAGCCGCTGCTGAGACGTTGCTGACACGCTGCTGAAACATTCCCGGTGGAGATACTCTCATTGATTATAGTGTTACCTATCAGCTCCGGTGACCGCGGCGCAGCTGTAACGCACCGCTGCCGGACTCAGTGGAAATTGGGCTTTAGAGCTTTTACATGCAAATACTGAAATTCAGGCAAAACGAGGCTGCATTTTTCTGACAGCCCTTGTTAACTAGTTCTAAAATATTTGGTGTATGGACTCATGTTGTACCAAACATGACCACTGAGTGTCCCCAGTGATCAGCAAGTTGCAACAAAACAGCAAAACTACAGAAAGGTTACATTACCTGCCCGGGAAGACGAGCTCCACACAGGAAGTAAAACCAACATAAGTGAGGCAAGTGCAGTAATGTAATAACCCCCAATATTTCACTTTTGGAAAGGTGTCTAACCTTAACTGTAGGAGCCAGATATGAATTTGACTGTGGTGCTCCTCCCAAACAGCAGGGGGTGCATGTTTATGCTGACAGGGCACTGACTTATATTTAAAGGGTCATGCCAATCACCACAGGTGCGCTGATGGTGAGGGCAAAAAGTTTTTTGACTGCGTTCAGGTCGCAGCTATTTTCTGTTGTTTTGGTTTATTATGTTATTTTGTATTAAGAGCAACCAACGAAAACTAAGCGTTGTGTTTAAACGACCAATAAATAATAGATCAACCAGTTAAGTAGTCTGCGTATTGAGTGCACGTCAGAACATCCAGCCATTAGCAGCCAGTAGTGGCTTTAAGTTTAGGACTAGTCACTACAATTAGGTCAAAAAACTTTGTCTGTCGGGATCAACTGGAGATCGGCGTGTTGCTTCACGGTGAATCGGGGAGGCTCGCTGGTGATCATCTGCTGCAATCCAGGACCGGTAAACACCTGACTTCATTCATCCATCCGTTCATTCATCGCTGGACCGGAGCTACTGGGGTGCCACCGGGATGTCAAGCCACGGGTGACTGGATGTCAGACCACTTATGCCGGCCAACGTATGGGTATGAGCAGCGCTGACACATTAAATGAATGGCCATTGTAGGTTGTGTGCACACATTAAAAAGAAAATCCGATGCATTGGTTGCGACTCAAATTATGCGCGTTGAGGCGTATCATACCGCGGGTGCGCTTCATTTCGTAGATTAATAGGACATTGGTATTTGAAAATATGAATGAAGTTGCACAAACGTGTCATCCACTTGCAGACGTGCCGTCGGTGAATGAGACTGAACTTGAAACGTGTCCAAAAGACATTGAAACGGACACTGTAAAAAGACGCTCCATTAAACTAACGAAAAAAGCTTTAATGGACAAGTCCAAATTGAACAAGTTGTCAAAACTAAAAGAAACTATTGTCCATTTGATGAGTGATGATGAGTATGCAAATGAGGTGAAATGTACATTTGAAAAGTTTAAAGTGTTGTGTGATGAAGCAAAACAAACGCATGATACCTTGTTGGGGTTATTACCTGAGGAGGAAGCAACAAAACATGATACCTGGTACAAAGCAAAAATGTTGAATGTGAATGATTTTATTGCTGATGTGGGTAAATGGTTGTGTAAACCCCCAAAATGTCCTGATGATGATGTTGCTGATTATGTCCCCAATGATAACCATGACAAAGAGGAAATTGTTATTGGGCCTCATGATGGCATCTCAAATGTTATTTCAAATAAGGGCAGTAAACTGTCAAGTCACAAAAGTCGCAAAAGCAATACATCTTCTACCTCATCTGCACGCATTAAAGCAGAGGCTGAAAAGGCAGCACTCATTGCTCGTGCCGCTGCTTTAAAGGAGAAGCATGCATTGCAGGAGCAGGAAGAGTCATTACGGAGGAAAAGGGAGCAACTTGAGCTGGACACCGAAATTGCAGCCTCTTCTGCTAGGCTAGCAATACTCCAGAGCTGTGGCAGCCATGTGTCAGAGAGAGGATTGGATGGAATGGAGTCATACTTCAGGAAAGAGGCTGAAAGTAAAAATGTTTCCACACTTCTCAGTCCACATGGTAAAATAGATGAGCATCATTTGCAGTATGAATCTGATCGAGTCCAAAGAAATATTCATTCAAGTATGGAAAAAGCTATCACACCTGACTATCACAGCCAAAGGGAGGCAACTCACAGCCAAAGGGAGGCAACTCACAGAAAACATTATGACACATATCAACAGAATAACAGCAGATCAGTTTTGAATCCGCTGGAGCAGCAAACAAAGCAGGAGGTCATTCAACCTACACTATCGACTCAAGTCAGCAATCACACACCAAGAGATCTCTATGATGTACTGCAAAGGCAAAATGACATAACAACACTCCTTGTTCAAATGCAAACTTCTCAGTACTTACCACACAGAGAAATTCCAACTTTTGCAGGAGATCCTCTACAGTTTAAAACATTCATGAAGGCATTTGAACATTCTGTGGAGGCAAAAACCAACAATAAAGGTGACTGTCTATATTTCCTTGAGCAGTTTACTAGGGGACAGCCGAGGGACCTTGTACGCAGCTGCCTTCATATGACTCCTGAAAGAGGTTATTCCAACGCTAAACATCTGCTTGAGGAGCATTTTGGAAACGGATTAAAGGTAACAGCTGCCTACATGGAAAAAATCACTGGATGGCCTAGTGTCAAATCTGAGGACACTAAGGGACTTCAAGCATATGCATTTTTCCTACGTGAATGTTCTAATGCTATGGAGGAACTACAATATTTGGATGAGCTAAATATGCCGGCGAATATGAAAATGATGATTCAAAAACTTCCATATAAACTCAGAGAAAAATGGAGAGTAAGAGCATGTGAAATCTTGGACAGAGACCACAAAAGAGCTTGTTTCATGGACATTGTGAGGTTCATTGAGCAGCAGGTCAGAATTGTGTCAGATCCAGTCTTCGGTGACATACAGGATGCTGCTGTCATTAAAGGAACAATCAAAAGCAAATCTCAAATGAAAACACAGTTCAACAGAAACAGCTTTGCAACTCATGTCTCTATTGCAAATGAATCTAAGGCGGATGTGTCTCAGCATGAAATGTCTTCTACTAAAGTAAACCCAATTTCCTGTCTGTATTGTGCAAGTGGACATGCATTGGAGCAGTGTCCACAATTGGAAAGAAAGGTGCACAGGGAAAAGCTGAACTTTCTAAAGGAGAAAGGTTTGTGTTTCGGTTGCTTTAGCACAGGGCACTGGAGCAAGAACTGTGATAGGCGCATTTCTTGCAAATATTGCAACCAAACACATCCCAGCGTCTTGCACATTAAGAAAAAGGAATGGGTTAACCAAGGACATTCTGAACTGCCAAATAAAAAATCAGTGAGTCACACACCTACCTCTACTTGTGGTCATACAGGGGCTGGCAACAGTAGTGGCATTCTTCCCATCTTACCTGTACAAATAAAGTGTGCAAAAGGAAAGAAGATGATTGAAACTTACGCTTTTCTGGATCCAGGAAGCACCGGTACCTTCTGCTCTGAAAAGCTTGTGGACAGATTGAATACTCAAGGACGAAGAGCTAAAATCCATCTTCGTACAATGGGTCACAGTAAGGCGGTGCCAACCTGTATTGTAAATGGCCTGGAAATCTCCAATCTGTCTGGCACACATTTCTACAAGCTTCCTGATGTGTTCACTCAGAAGGAAATGCCTGTGTCTCCAAACAACATTGTAGGTGAAGAAGAGTTGGCAAAGTGGCTTTATCTCAAGGATATTCAGATTCCACGCATAACAGCTGATGTTGACTTGTTAATCGGCACAAACGCCTCCAAGTTGATGGAACCTTGGGACGTGATCAACAGTCGCAATGATGGACCATACGCTGTCAGAACCTTACTAGGATGGGTAATTAATGGTCCATTACCAGGAAATGACGACAAGCAGAGTGCTTGTCCTGAAGTTATTGTCAACAGGACTGTGGTTGAGAGGATAGAGGAGTTGCTCATCAACCAATATAACAATGACTTCAATGAGAAAGCCTCTAACGACCAAGAAGAGATGTCAAGAGAGGAAAAGAAATTTGTGGAAATTGTGGAAAGCTCCGTGCAGCTTAAAGAGGGCCACTATACAATGAAGCTGCCTTTCAAAAAGGAAAATGTCACCATGCCAAACAACCTATACGTTGCTAAGCAACATATTTACAGTACAAAAAAAAGAAGCTTCATGCCTGGAGATATGGTTGTAGTTGTAGATTCTACAGCACCCCGAGGATCATGGGTACTTGGGAGAATCCTAAAAACATTCCCTGATAGGAAAGGTCTTGTACGTTCTGTCCGTCTAAAAACAAAGACAAATGTAATAGAAAGACCTGTGACTAATATGTCTGTTATGTGAGGCAACAGATTAAGAATTGTTGTAAATTTTGTTTATTACGGATTTGTGATCAGAGATATCACATGTATTATTAATGTCTGAATGTAAGAATATTATTTTGAATTATATGGCTCCTCTTAAAATATTGTTTTGAATTGCTCAGTCTTCTGCCAGAAGCAATTAGGGGCTGGAGTGTAGGAGCCAGATATGAATTTGACTGTGGTGCTCCTCCCAAACAGCAGGGGGTGCATGTTTATGCTGACAGGGCACTGACTTATATTTAAAGGGTCATGCCAATCACCACAGGTGCGCTGATGGTGAGGGCAAAAAGTTTTTTGACTGCGTTCAGGTCGCAGCTATTTTCTGTTGTTTTGGTTTATTATGTTATTTTGTATTAAGAGCAACCAACGAAAACTAAGCGTTGTGTTTAAACGACCAATAAATAATAGATCAACCAGTTAAGTAGTCTGCGTATTGAGTGCACGTCAGAACATCCAGCCATTAGCAGCCAGTAGTGGCTTTAAGTTTAGGACTAGTCACTACATTAACATTAAAACAAATGTACTTGTTTACTTAATTTCATAAGAATAGAGTGAGGAGATATAAACAACACTCAAGGGACATACTCATAGACTGTAAAAAGAATGGACGTAGCACCCGTGACGTCACCCATTTGTTTGGGGGAGTGTGTTTTGTGCCTCTACTATGGGCATTAGGACTGCGCCATCTTGGATTTTAGTGGGCGTGTACTTTCCATATTTGGAGGAGAGGCGTGTAACGGATTATATATATCTTAAAGATATTGAAAATAGCTCTCGTAATAAGGGGCACCACCTTCATATGAAGGAAAAGATTTTTACTCAATTGGTTGTTTGATTAGCCAATTAATAAATCGATAAATCATAATAATTAATAAGTCAATACATTTCTGAATCAGTCAAATATCTAAAGTTCGTGGCTCTACGGTTCAATAGATCCCCTGTATCACTTCAAAGAATAGACATACACAATTGATTGGGTTTTATGGCTTTTATTAACTACATACTACTAATAAATTATGTATAAATAAATGTAATGATACAATGCAATATGAATTCAAGAGATTACTTGATATAGCAACATGAATGAAAGATGATGGTGAATGATGAATTTAAATGAAAGATAGGTAATTATGTGGAAACTAAGTAACTTAGCCTATAAGTTTTACTGAGCCTTACTTTTAAAGGAAATTTGAATTACTCGATCTGACATCAACCCTTGATTAATGCAATATTTGGATCCTACTTTCATCGATGGAGGGTCTCAGCTGTCCAGAACCGCGCGTACGCACACCAAGTGGAAGATCAGAGCATCGCCGGTCCTGGCGGGGGAGATCGGTCGGCTGGCCTTCGTCAGACTGCCTTGTTCCGGTCGTTGTCCGCTGGAAGACTTTGTTCCTCTCAGTTATGATGAGTCGTAGGGTTGACAGACGTTTGTCGGCTCAAAAGTTCTCTCAGGTTGATGAAAGATGGAGGAAGGGTCTAATTTAACTAGCTCTCTTTCTGGAGAGATCTCAGCGTCAAAATCATCAAAAATGTCAAAAACAGGCTGAATGCAAAACTTAATGACGTGTTTACTTAAAGGCCTTTTCTCTAGACGTTGCTGGTGAAAGTTACAAGATTACAAAACTTAAGAAAACTTAGATAAAGAATAACTAAAGATTAAGCTACGTGTGTGAGGGGAAGAAAAGAAAAGATGGGGAGAGCAGACCGCTGGTCCGGGTCATGCTGAGTCCGGTTCAGGTCATGCTAAAACCAAGAGGAGAAGGGAAGAGACAAGAGGTAAGAGATCATGGGTGCAGCTGGGTTTTGTCCCTGGGGTGGGCTGTGTGTCAGCCAATCAGATTCATCAGAGCTCACTCTGAGGATCTAATTTCCAGCTTTTTATCATGAAACTTTTCATCATCATCATTCATTCAATATTTAATCCTGATTATAAAATGCATACTATAATCTATTGACACAGAACACAGGATGTATTATTCTGTTATTAATATGACATCAGCTTGGTTCATCAAGCTGCCATTCATTGAAAACTGAAGAGGATTAATATGATCAAGCATAACACATAGTTATTCTACTTATTACATGATAGATAATGGATTATCACCATAATGGAGCATAACATCAGTGTAACACTTTCTCACATTAAACAAACATTTTCATACCAAAATTTAGTAAGTAAGTAAATTAAAGTAAGTAAGAAAGTATAATCACAGTTCTCCAAATACACATTTATCTATGATCGCTGTAATAGCTGTTACAGTGGAGGTTTTTTTAGGTAATTGATAATGATATAAGTAATTGGTATTGTTTAAACCATACTTTTCACTAAGATGTTCTTATTTAAGTATTTAACACTAATTTCCTCATTCTCATGCTCTGTGTGGTTTCAGGAGACACAGAGCGGGGGAAGTCCGGAATGTCTCTTTTAGTTTACGACCGTTAGTTAGTTAGTCAGAAGACCCCCACTCCGGGTCTGGGGTAGAAAAAAGTCATTGTTTCATGCCTCGGGTTAAACCTTATGACCGGAAGAATGGGAAGATGGGACAAACCGGCTCATTCTTACACGGTCCCTCTGCAATTAGCTCAAAGCCTTCCATATGGACCGATTCTGTCCCATGTTAAGGGATCTTTGTTTGTCCAAGAGAAGGACCCTGTTTGTCTCTGTATCAAGCCTGGTTCGATTTCCTCATCTGAGGGTCAAAGGTGACTCTGACCAGAGGATGTTCTGAGCCGTCCTGATGCTGTGTTCACTACATATCCCCCACTTGATTCAAATCTCGCCTTCGATGGGGAGCGTTGAATCACCAGAGTTGAGGACATCCAAGGCGGCGAAGCAGGTGGCACATGATGACATTGCTATAACCAGGGTTGATGTCTTGGCAAATTCAATTATTCAAAACTGTATAACTACCTGGGTGTCTAGTGATTAGACATTAAGGTGAGAAAATGAAAATAATAATAACAGTGAATCACTCAAGCTACAATGATTAACTTTATCAATAATAATCAATAGTTGCTAAGTAACTTGAGGATAGCTAAACTGTAGTGTCATTTGAAAGTGTCGTAATGGTTTAGTACTCAATAGGGAGAAATGAGGTAAAAAGATAAACACTATATACACTTATACTTGTCAACATAAGACCCATTATATCACAGCATATCAGACAGTAACATTGCAACCAGTTGTGTGTGAGCATGATCAACCTGTAGTACAACATTAAAATATTCTACTGTGCCCAGAGCCTTGAGCAACATCTCACTCTGGGTGTTAAATACCAAGATTGTGCCTTACACATTTCTGGATGGTTTCTGATTATGATTTTCGCTTGATTATTTGTTCTCGGATCCCAGAGATTTTAATCTGTAACTCATTCATACGCTGTTTGATGGTGTAGATGTTTATGGCGTTGACTAGGGTAAATTTTAAACTAAAAGAGGACAATACACAGTTGAGGCTGTGGTTAGCATAGCCCCAATTAGCGGTTTCTCTTTTGTAAGTGGTTGTTTAACCTGCTGAGGTGAGCTCATAATTTGAACTGATTTGAATACGTCACCCCCACTTGTACTCAGTGACAGAGTAATTGTAAGTGGTGAACTTAACTTGAGGTGGAGGTGTCACTTGGTTTCTAAGTGTCCTGAGTTTCAGACTTGTGGTCTGCTGATTTTAAGTTGCTATCAAAGGTTTCTGAAATTTTGAAAAGACTGTGATACAGGACAATTTATTTCCACCCCCCTGTTAGTGATTTGCACCTCAGGGTGTTTATGGACTTTATGATTTAACTGGGATGTGTTGTTTTCCAGCAAATCCCATAGGGTTTTTTGTCTAGTTTTATTTGGTTAGGGCTGACCCATTTGAAAGTTGGTTCTTTCTGAGCATGTTTTGCTGTTCTCAGGCCAGTCTTTACAATGGGTTTAGCTATGGTGTAGTTAAACACTTTGTCCCCCACTTGGAGTTTGTCATGGGGTGCTCTTTGGTAATAGTAGGCGTTTTGTTTCTCTGCGCTTTTGTTTCTGTGTTTTTGCGCGAAAGCAAAGGTAGCCTGAAGGTTTTTAGTAGGTGCTATCGCAACATTAGATTTGCCTGGTTGATAGGGCAGGTGTTGCGAACGAGTGGTTCGTCTGTCTGTCGTTGTTTGACAGGGGGAGAGCCGCATTGTTTTGTGCGTAGTGGCTCTGTAACCTATGTTTGTTGGTTGAGACTGATAGGGGATTAAACAGTCTTTGCTGTTGTCTGCTATGTCTTTTTCCACATGTGGACAGTAGGTGGCTTCTTTCAGTGCACTGTCTGTGACTGTGGCACCTCTGTGGCTCACTTTGGTTAAGTCATGGGCATGCCTGCACAGTACCCCCCTGTGCTTTCGAGGGACCACAACCGAAGGGGAAGTGAGTGGGTCGGAAGCATCTACCAGGTTGCCCTTGACCTGTGAGACAAGGTCAGGGATAGAACGCGGGGGCGTGGCAGACACGGCAGGTGAAGACTGAAGGGGAATAGAAGACGCAGTTTCTACATCCAGTGGACACCGATTGACGGCAAGGATCGAAGGGGCGGGTGGGTGGGAAAGAAAGTTTGTGTCATGTGGGAAAGAACTGGGCAGGGGCTGGGGGACCTGTGTCCAGATCTTCAGCCCTTTAAAGTCTATCAGAGGCTCAAATCGATCAAGGAAGTCTTTGCCAATGAGGAAAGGAATGTCGTTGAGAGGTGACAGGTACACTGGGTGTACAACACTCATTGGTCCAATGGTTATCCTTATCCAAGCTAATGCTGTCAAAGTAGTACTTGTGACAGAATACGGTTGGACCTTCGGAACGCAAGTCTGAAGCTTTAAGTCGTTGTTTGACTCGTGCATGATGGACAGCAATTTTGTGAAAAGTGCTGATGACATCAAGGTGATATCAGCGGCAGAGTCCAGGAGTGCTTCATGTTCAAGGACATCTTCGAGTGTCAAGGATATGTAATGTTTTCGGCTGACTCCTTTCTCTGTCAAGTGACCCAGAAATTGTGTAGCTGGTGGGTCAGTAAGGATAATTGTCGCATCCTTGTGAGGAGGCGAAGCTTTTGGGTCTGACTGTACTGCCAAGACTGCAGTGGGGGAAAGGGATTTTTCACCCCCCTGATGTGGTTGGTCAGGTTTATCAGTCATAGCTTTTCGAGCCAAGTTCTGGGCTGGCTTAAGTTCAGGTTCCTCGAGGTTCAAGCACAGCTCTTCAACCACCTCGTGGGGTTGGTTGAAGGCGTGGTCAAGAGGAGTCGGATCAAGTTTCACCGAATCAATGACAAAGATGTCAGATTTTTGAATTTCTTCTTCCTTTCCTTTCTGTACTTTGCGAAGTATACGTCGTAAGATTTCAAGTTCTTCGTGACTGAGGTCTGGGGTTTCAGACTCACCTGTCACGTGGGAGTCTTTCTGTGAGAGAGTTTGTGAGTCATCGTCTCGTCTTGCATCTCTTTTAGATGACTCACGATGAGATGGGTGTTGGGGTCGTCTATCACATGGATAGCGGTTCTGAAACTTGTAATGTTCTTCTTTCCTGTCCTCGCTGTCTTTACGATTTTCCCTGTTGTTAGGTGAAAACCTGTTTTGGCGGGATTTCACAGGGTCAACATTCATGGTCTTTGAGTGACCTTGCATTCTATTGGGCCAGAATGGTCTTGTGTGTCCACGACCTTTGTGGGTTCGTGGGGACCTCGACTGGCTAGATGACTTGGCCGACTGATAAGTTTGGGAGGCAGGCGCTGCCGAATTGTGTCCTATATAATTATAAGCCCCTTCTAGTTCCATGGGCAAGGACTCTGTGTCAGTGGCTAAGATGACAGGATCAGATTGTTTGATCTGAGATTGCTTTTGTTTAGCAAATCCCAAGGAAGCGAGTTCACGCAGTTGTTGAATGGTTGACGTGCGTGGATTTGCCATGATTCCAAGATGGCGACTGGTGCCAGGATGGAGGTTGTGGATGAAGAGGGTTTTGAAGTTCAAGTCTTCCTCCATTTCGGGCTCATTTCTGGAACCAAGGTAGGCCTGAAGGAGGCGATGGTAGTACTGTTGAGGAGATTCTTGCCTCCCCTGTTTGACAACCGAGGCCGCGGTTAAGCCAGACTGTAAGGTGTGGTCAGAAAACTCTCTTTCTAATGCCTGGCGGAGCAGGGCATAGCTGTTTCTGACATAGTCAGACTGTCGCTCAATAAACTTGCTAACGTGGCTGTTGGACGTGACCTTAATAAGGTATAGTCGATCGTCAAGGTTAGCGTTGGGAAACTTTCGTAAGAAGAAGTCGATGTCCTTCAAGTACATGGTGATGTCATAGAAATCACCAGGAGTGGGTTCGAAACGCATTATGTTACGTGCGATCTTGTCAAGGTCCCGATCTGAGGGACTGTGTGCACCATAGGTGCCTGATGGCAGGTGAGCTGGTGGAGGGGGAGTCACTTTGGCCGGGTCGAAAGGATTTTGGCTAGCCCTGAAGGGAGCCGGCATATGTGGTGAGAAAGCTGGCAGGGACCCACCTCCACGTCTGCTCTCCTGGAAAGAGTCGTCGAACATGTTTCGTTGTGTTCGATCTATTTCAAGGGAGTATTGTAGCTCTCTTTTAGCTGAAATGAGCTCACTCTGAGTGATCTCCAGTTGTTTGCGAGCTTCTTTAGCGCTGTCCCTAGCTTCAGCTAATTGTTGTTTTAGCTGTTGATTTTGTTTTTCTCCGGCTTCCAGGTGGGTAGCGTAAGCTTGGTTTCGTAACTTTAAGTTATCATTTTCATCCACTGCGAGTTCAAGGTGGGTGTGGACCTCGTCTCGGGTCTTACTTACCTCACCCAGCTGTTCTTGTAACTCAACTTTTGCTTTGTTAAGTTCAATGCATTGAGCTGTTAGCTCTTTTTCAGCTTGAGCTGCAGATTGTTTGGACACCTCCAGGTGGTGTTTGAGAAATTCATTCTCTTGTTGTAACTGCTTAACTTGTTGCGCACGCGTTGCCAGATTGGCTCTGGTTTGTTCAATCAATTCATAGGCATTTTTGAGTCGTGCGGCTGCTACAAAAGCTAAGCTACCTAACATTTTAGTTAGTGCTTTATCTTTCAATGGCTTGGACATGGACTTTGAAACAAGGCCAGTCATTATTGACACAACTTCAAAGGGGTTGGTTTGCTGGATATGCGTTGCATAGCCAGGCAGCAAACTCTCAGTTATGTCTGCTAATGTAGTCTCCAAATTCTCAAGGGGGTCCTCATGACTTGAGATTTCAGGTACAGTTGAAGAAGTCATGTCTAGATTTTGAGAGTTGGACATGACGGTGACTTGGTTAAGAAATCTGATGTTCAGTGAAGAATCTTGATTAAATTCTAAATTAATTTGTGTTGAGTACACAGATTGAAGCTGAGATCTGTATATATGTTGTTTGTAAACAACTATAGATAGGCTTGTATAGGTTTGCTGTAAAGCAGAACCAAAGAAGGATTATTATTATGATGGTTAAAGTTATTCAGTTTAATAAGTAATCCTTTGAAATTACTTTGGATAAAGGGTTAAAATTTTACTGTTGTTTGCTTTGACAGTAAATTTAAAATAGTAAGCTTTGCTCCTGTTAAATTAATGTGATATTAAAGTATGGAAGCAAGCAAATATACTATGTGTATTCATTTATTGAATGATTGTTTAATTGTTTTATGAAATAAATCAATCAACTTAAAGTGATTTGAGGATGGGAGGGCACATATGACTATATGTGTACTGAAATTCAAAGTCACTTTAAGAGTTCTTTAAAAGTACAGTTTGATTCAAATGTAAAACAATGTTATCTGTTAGGACTAGTTTGTACTAGTTTGCTGTAATGTTTACAAGTGTTATTAATCTTAAACAGATTTCACACAAATTTATTTCAATGGCAAAAGGTAATGCCAAAATTAGTAATTAATTAATCTGTTGATTAATTATTATCTTTAAACCAGATTTGAATAAATTGGTTAAAGTTCACACAGCTTCTTTACTTTTACATGGACAAAGATTTGCATCAAAAAGGTATTCAAACACAGTTGACCAAATCAGCCATTAGGGGGCGATAGGGATTTTATCCTCTCGAATTTGTGGAGCAGCGGAAGAGGAAGACGGCGGAAGAGTCGTCAGAGCTGACGATTTTAGCACCGCCCACTGAAGGACCTCCGTTGCTAAGCTAAAGGTTATTCACTTTGAAGCCCAATTTCCACTGAGTCCGGCAGCGGCGCGTTACAGCTGCGCCGCGGTCACCGGAGCTGATAGGTAACACTATAATCAATGAGAGTATCTCCACCGGGAACGTTTCAGCAGCGTATCAGCAACGTCCCAGCAGCGGCTCCCGCGCCGCAGCGCTTTCAATAGGTAGCATTTCTATTTTTGACGGAGCCGTTGCCAACTCGCGACAAGCTCAACAGAGCAGATTGCACCAGACAGGAAGTCCGACACTGAATCGGCATAATAAAACTTCCGTTTTTCAAAATAAAACAACCCGTGCAGCCTCCCGATCGTATTTCAGCAACAAACATGAATAAAACAGTCAGATAAAGACTCCATCTGGCTACGTAGCCTACTGACAGATGGGATAAGCACAAAAATCAAAGAAAATTACCAAATCAACCAAAATTGAGCAAGTTAACAAAACCGGGCCATTTAGTTGTGCTGCTACTACAGCAATTACTGTAGACTAAAGGCACTCGTTCGGGTTTGATTGGGCTGCCGTAATTACTGTATTAACAGTGCAACGTCATTTTAAAAGGCAGCTTTCTCTCCCAGAGCATGCTCCGGTCCGCTGCTGTAACGCTCCCGGTGTGAGTTGACGCCGGGCAGAGGACGGAGCTAAACCGTAGCACAGCCGTTCCGCGCCGCTGACGGACCCAGTGGAAATCCCCAGTGATTCAGGACACAGAAAGAGCTTCACTCTCTAAAAATGACCTCTTTGGGCCTCCTGAACAATAGACCACGAGGCGCGGCGGCCTCGTGTACTTTACTCTGTCTCTGAGCAGAGTGTTGGACGGCTTTCTGCACCGTCTTAAAGCACAGTTTTAAAACTTTCACCTCAGCAGCTTCAACAAACCGAAGTTACGTTAGCAACCGTTATTATTCACAGAAGTCTCTTCTGGTATTTTAGCAGCTAGCCCTTATGAAGCACTAGTTAAAATAATGAGATATTCTCAGAGCTGGTTCAGCATTTAGCTGATAATGCTCAACAGGTCCGTTTAAGTAGCTATTTCATTTCTTAACGGTTCAAACCACAGCAGCTTTGGACAGGTCAGAGACGGGCTTCTTTTACATCCGTCTCTGGACAAAACAAACTAGCAATTTAACACACTAGTCGAAGTAGAGGGTATTTTCACAGCGTTAGCGTCAGCATTTAGCTGCTACTATCAACACACGTCCTCTCTGGGGCGTAAAACAAATGGCTCAAACACTTGTATTTATTCATGAATCAACACGGGTTTTTTCAGCGATGTAACACAGCGCGGTGTCGGGACACACCGAGCAGAAATAAACCTCTTGGCCAAACTACAGCAAGCAGCTCCGGTTGTTAGCAGGCTAGTTAGCTAAGCTTACGGCTAAGCGAATTAATTTCAGCTTCACAATTCAAATGCTTAGTTTAAATCATGAGTTTACAGGCTTAAAGATTTAAAGATGCTCACACACAAACCAGCAACAAGCAGAAAGTCAGCAACAGCAGAGATATGCCATGAGTGTTAATTCAATCGTCATGTTTTTCTTTGAAGTGAATACAGTGATATTAAAAACCTGTCTCACGCTGGGGCATCAAAATATGTAGCGGATTATATATATCTTAAAGATATTGAAAATAGCTCTCGTAATAAGGGGCACCACCTTCATATGAAGGAAAAGATTTTTACTCAATTGGTTGTTTGATTAGCCAATTAATAAATCGATAAATCATAATAATTAATAAGTCAATACATTTCTGAATCAGTCAAATATCTAAAGTTCGTGGCTCTACGGTTCAATAGATCCCCTGTATCACTTCAAAGAATAGACATACACAATTGATTGGGTTTTATGGCTTTTATTAACTACATACTACTAATAAATGATGTATAAATAAATGTAATGATACAATGCAATATGAATTCAAGAGATTACTTGATATAGCAACATGAATGAAAGATGATGGTGAATGATGAATTTAAATGAAAGATAGGTAATTATGTGGAAACTAAGTAACTTAGCCTATAAGTTTTACTGAGCCTTACTTTTAAAGGAAATTTGAATTACTCGATCTGACATCAACCCTTGATTAATGCAATATTTGGATCCTACTTTCATCGATGGAGGGTCTCAGCTGTCCAGAACCGCGCGTACGCACACCAAGTGGAAGATCAGAGCATCGCCGGTCCTGGCGGGGGAGATCGGTCGGCTGGCCTTCGTCAGACTGCCTTGTTCCGGTCGTTGTCCGCTGGAAGACTTTGTTCCTCTCAGTTATGATGAGTCGTAGGGTTGACAGACGTTTGTCGGCTCAAAAGTTCTCTCAGGTTGATGAAAGATGGAGGAAGGGTCTAATTTAACTAGCTCTCTTTCTGGAGAGATCTCAGCGTCAAAATCATCAAAAATGTCAAAAACAGGCTGAATGCAAAACTTAATGACGTGTTTACTTAAAGGCCTTTTCTCTAGACGTTGCTGGTGAAAGTTACAAGATTACAAAACTTAAGAAAACTTAGATAAAGAATAACTAAAGATTAAGCTACGTGTGTGAGGGGAAGAAAAGAAAAGATGGGGAGAGCAGACCGCTGGTCCGGGTCATGCTGAGTCCGGTTCAGGTCATGCTAAAACCAAGAGGAGAAGGGAAGAGACAAGAGGTAAGAGATCATGGGTGCAGCTGGGTTTTGTCCCTGGGGTGGGCTGTGTGTCAGCCAATCAGATTCATCAGAGCTCACTCTGAGGATCTAATTTCCAGCTTTTTATCATGAAACTTTTCATCATCATCATTCATTCAATATTTAATCCTGATTATAAAATGCATAATATAATCTATTGACACAGAACACAGGATGTATTATTCTGTTATTAATATGACATCAGCTTGGTTCATCAAGCTGCCATTCATTGAAAACTGAAGAGGATTAATATGATCAAGCATAACACATAGTTATTCTACTTATTACATGATAGATAATGGATTATCACCATAATGGAGCATAACATCAGTGTAACACTTTCTCACATTAAACAAACATTTTCATACCAAAATTTAGTAAGTAAGTAAATTAAAGTAAGTAAGAAAGTATAATCACAGTTCTCCAAATACACATTTATCTATGATCGCTGTAATAGCTGTTACAGTGGAGGTTTAGGTAATTGATAATGATATAAGTAATTGGTATTGTTTAAACCATACTTTTCACTAAGATGTTCTTATTTAAGTATTTAACACTAATTTCCTCATTCTCATGCTCTGTGTGGTTTCAGGAGACACAGAGCGGGGGAAGTCCGGAATGTCTCTTTTAGTTTACGACCGTTAGTTAGTTAGTCAGAAGACCCCCACTCCGGGTCTGGGGTAGAAAAAAGTCATTGTTTCATGCCTCGGGTTAAACCTTATGACCGGAAGAATGGGAAGATGGGACAAACCGGCTCATTCTTACACGGTCCCTCTGCAATTAGCTCAAAGCCTTCCATATGGACCGATTCTGTCCCATGTTAAGGGATCTTTGTTTGTCCAAGAGAAGGACCCTGTTTGTCTCTGTATCAAGCCTGGTTCGATTTCCTCATCTGAGGGTCAAAGGTGACTCTGACCAGAGGATGTTCTGAGCCGTCCTGATGCTGTGTTCACTACAGGCGAGAACTCTACGGGTCAGCCGGCCGAGATCCTGCCCACTGAACTCGAAATAACCGCGCCGAACTGAGCTAGCCTAAGGCTAATCAGCTAGGCTAGGCTAACAAGCAGCTACTGGCAGCAGCTACACGGCAGTCCAGCCTCCAGCACAGCGACCTGACAGCGACCGACCCAACCGCAGGTAACGTTAAGTTCCTTATATAAAAACATAACGCCGCAACACTTGAAATAATGATTAATGTTTTATTGAGGTTATATTACATAAGAAATAAAGTTAAATAAGTCCGCTGGGGACCAAAACTCATCTTAACCCTCAGATCCTGTTAGAAATGACTAACGTCCTCCTGTTGTTTTCAAAAACACACCATGATAAAGTTAAAATAGGTATTACAATATATATTTTTTTGTTGCTTAGGGTTAGGTGTCTTCTAATGAATGATGTGTAATTTTATCAATATTTTTTATAATTTAACCCTTTCATGGCCTGTTTTAGTGAGGGACCGCTAATATCCATCATAAAAAATGTTGAAAAACTGCAATAAAATTTAAAGAAAAAGTTTCCTCCAACTATTATGAGAACAGTCATATGTCTGCCTTTGAACGGGGCCAACATTGATTTGTTTGCTTATAGTTCGCTGGAGCATTTTTTAAATTTTATATGGCCATGTACTGTACAGTTTTTTGTGACATGTCGGCTAAAAGGCATGATCACGTGACTTTCTGTGTAAAAAACATGACATCATAATACACATATGGCTAGAGAAGAGTTAAAAGACCATCTGTTACGACCCCGATTGTGTCTAGGGGTGGGGACGTAACAAATAAAACAACACAACAAAAATATAAACTCAAACACAAGGGATCCAAAACAAAAACTCAATTTATTAACTAGTAAACTAAAGACGAGCTTCCAAAAAACAAGGGAAACCGATGAGTGGCAGACAAACCACACCGCTGGTCAGGAACACCAGGAACACCAGGAACTAGCACACAGCTCAGTTCAGTACACAGCTCAGTTCAGTACACAGCTCAGTTCAGCACACAGCTCAGTTCAGCACACAGCTCAGAAGTCAACTGCCAGGGCCTGGATATCAGCTCCACAGGTTTTTAAGCTGTCAGCCTGATGAGCCACAGCTGATGCCAATCACCAATCAGTGGTGAGGAAAGGGGGCGGTACCTGCAGAAAAGGAAAAGGAAGCAAGAAACCACAGAAACCACACGGCACGTAACACCCCCACCCATAAAAATCAACCCCACCTCCCATAAACATCCCACAAGATGTCCCAACAAAACAGCAACAACAAAGCTTGCACACCAGGTGACACCACACCAGCCTGATGTAGCACCGCTCCAAGGGCACGAGTATCCACCTTGACCTGCCGACAACAAAAACATGGTCACCATCATCATCTCAGTCAGATAGCACAAAACACCACACAGCATGTAACACCACAGACTGAAACTCTGAAATGGCAGCCTGCCACACTGCTGTCCAGAAGACATCACATCACCAACCCCCTCAGAGGTTGCACACACAAGCAAAGGGTCAGCTGCCTGTGCAGTGATGAGCGTCTTAGGGTTCAGGGGCAAGGGAGTTGCAGAAGCAACCACAGGATCAGTTGCCTTCTCCGGTTCCTTCAACCTGCAGTTCACTGAATTGCCAATAGAGGGCAACACCTCCACTAAAACACCAGGGTGCTGGTTGAGTTGACCCTCCTGCTTAGACTCAGGTTCGGTGACAACCTCAGGCACAGGATACACCTTACCACCAGCTATGTCATTTCCCATGATGAAGTCTATGCCATCGATGGGAAAACAGGTGCGGACACCAACAGGGAAGAAACCCGTGGCTAAACCAGATTGTATATGTACACGATGTAGGGGTGCAGGAACTAAACCCATTTCAATCCCTCTTACGACCACAGCACTCACCTCAGGCTTGACAGCTGCAGGTAGGACACTGTCAAGAATAAGAGACTGCGAACATGCAGTGTCACGCAAGACTCTAACAAGACGCTGGTCCTCCGGCTTTCCTGTGGCAGACACGAAACAGGAGAAAGTAAACGGCTTAAAACAGTTGTCAGGTACTCCAGACAGGTTGGAGGTGTCACTGGGGGACGTTGTGATCAGCCCCACCCCTTTCGGTTTCAATGGAGCCCCCTGGTTCCAGGCAGGGCAGTTGGCAATCAAGTGACCTGTCTCACGGCAGAAAAAACACTGTCTCTCAGACTTGGGGGAGGTGGAACCCTCAGCACTGGGTACCGGTGATCTAGGCCTTGGAGAAGACCACTCACGATCGACCGGTTCACGCCTAACAAACATGTTCTTATGTGTTAACATGAACTCATCTGCCAGAGTGGCCGCCTGCTGCAGAGTGGTCACCTTCTGTTCATTCAGATACACCGCGGTGCGCTCTGAGACACAGTTTTTAAACTCCTCTAGCAGCATTAACTCACGTACTGAAACAAGATCATTTGCTTTACTTGCAGCACACCACCTGTCAAACAACATCCCCTTCTCTCTGGCAAAGTCAATATGGGTCTGGTTCTGGGCTTTACTGAGACCGCGGAAACGCTGTCTGTAGGCTTCCGGCACAAGCTCATAAGCACGTAGGATAGCGCTTTTAACCTGCTCATAGTCTAGCCCATCCTCCACCGACAACGATGAACAAGCCTCCTGAGCCCTGCCTGTCAACCTGCACTGCAGCAGAATAGCCCACACATCTGTCGGCCAGCGTAGCGCAGCGGCAATACGCTCAAACGCGCAAAAGTAGGACTCAATCTCTGCTTCACGAAATGTAGGGACTAAGGAAATGTGTTTGCTCACGTCGAAGGAGAAAGTAGGGCCCGATGAAGCTTGGACCTCCGAGGACAGAGCTGCACGGGCCTGCACCTCCACCTGTCGCAGCCTGACAGCAGTGTCTGCCTCCAGCCTCTTCAGCTCTATCTCCCTCCGAAGCTGATACTCGCGCTCACGCTCACGCTCCTCCTTTTCCAACTGCAGTCGGGCTAGTCGGATTTTTAATCTGGCATCCAATTTGGAGCCAGGGCTAGACTCAGCAGAGAAAGGAACAAAGGTCGGCAACGTCACTGGCTTCACGATAACCTGATCCCCCTTCATGCCCGGAGTAAAACTAACCGGCTGTCTGGCAGTCCCTCCAGTCGGATGACCTGAGCAGACCGCTGCCGAAAACTCATCCGCTTCCTGGTGACTTACACCCAGGGAAGCTTCTGCCTCGACCGCAGCCTCAGGGGCCGGAAAACTCACCACTCCCCTAGCCAACAAACCCTCCAGAACAACGGCTCTGAGCTCTGCTTTCGGGAGAGACCGTGACACATCAATCACATAGTAACCTGCAATCTCATGTAAGTCACTCTTCCTGCATTTATCCAACGCAGTCAGAGACGGGTTGGAGACAAACACCTGTATGTCAAACGTTGCCATGCTTCCCACTCAACTTGGGAAAAGCAGGACACACACACACAGTAACCACACAGCAACCCACCACCGGAGACAACCACAGCAAATATGACACCGGAGACCAAACAGCAATGGTGCAATAACCAAACCAAACCTCCCCAGAACCTGCCTAACACAAACTTACCTAACTATCTTCTGAGGCGTGCCGGGCTCGAGGCGTCTTACAGGCCTAAACATCAGCGGCCGAAACCCTGACAAGCCAGCCCCCTCTGGAGAATAAAATTCCCCGCCCGGAGTTAACCCCGAAAATAAAAAAGGCAAAACAACAAAAGAGTGCCCGTTGGAAAGGCCGATTACTCAGCCCAGCTGGACACTCACCTGACTTAACTGGGGAAGCCACACACCACACACCACAGGCTGACGGCACTCAGACACCACTACTCACCGTGAAACACACCGGACCACGCTCCCGGACGAGCCCCCAAATCTGTTACGACCCCGATTGTGTCTAGGGGTGGGGACGTAACAAATAAAACAACACAACAAAAATATAAACTCAAACACAAGGGATCCAAAACAAAAACTCAATTTATTAACTAGTAAACTAAAGACGAGCTTCCAAAAAACAAGGGAAACCGATGAGTGGCAGACAAACCACACCGCTGGTCAGGAACACCAGGAACACCAGGAACTAGCACACAGCTCAGTTCAGTACACAGCTCAGTTCAGTACACAGCTCAGTTCAGTACACAGCTCAGTTCAGCACACAGCTCAGTTCAGCACACAGCTCAGAAGTCAACTGCCAGGGCCTGGATATCAGCTCCACAGGTTTTTAAGCTGTCAGCCTGATGAGCCACAGCTGATGCCAATCACCAATCAGTGGTGAGGAAAGGGGGCGGTACCTGCAGAAAAGGAAAAGGAAGCAAGAAACCACAGAAACCACACGGCACGTAACACCATCATACTTTTTACTAGACCTCAATCGACCAAGGGAAAGTAGATAGTTAGATCGGAGTTTTGAAAAAAGCGCCAAATCTCGCAGCCGTCTCCCTCACGTATTTTACCCGGGTGGCGATGCACCATTCTCGGGGAGCGCTCTAGGAGTATCCGCTATCTGTTTCTCCAGACCTGGAGATTCTGGAACTGGTTCTCACACAGATTTTTTTTATGGCAAATTTTGATAAAATGTTAAATCTGGTGAAAATCAGAGACAACTTCACTTCCAGTATCATCAGCCCGATGAAATCCCTCAGTTCGACCCCCCCCCCCCCCCCCCAGCGCGCCCCAGTTGCGGCTCCGGGGGCGTTGAGTCCCCTGGGGGCAGCGCGAGTAGCTTCAGCTACCCCGGGAGCCGCGATAAACTGAGAATTATAAGGTGCAGACTATGATGCAGACAGGAGATCTTTTAGGAGCATGATGTACCTTGCAAAAGCCACCTCTCTGCAACCTATGAACATTATAGCATGATCACAGCCAGATGAAAAATCTGATAAAATGTGGCAACAGGATCTGAGGGTTAAACGTTACTACTCTGTGAAATTACTATGTAGAATAATGTAAAGAAAGTCTGTTAAGCAGTTCATACACTTAATGTTTTTTAAAAGAAGTGAGATACAGGGTCCTCACATGACAGGGATAGATATAGATACATCGACTCAATAGTATATTTAATTGTTAAATTGTGTTCAACTTAAACAGCCTCAGCAATAAAATGCATCATATGCATTGATTCATCAGTGATATCAATCCACAAACATTCTATAACAGTAAAACAGAGAGGGACCGTTTTTACTTTTATACTTAATTGCATTTTGCAGATAAAACTTAATGTTAACACTTTCACAAAAGTGAGGTTTTGAATGCAGGTCTTTGTAATGTATAGTAGTAGTGTAGTGTCTTTGTAGTGGAGTATTTTCACAGTGTGGTATTAGTAGGCTACTTTTACTGAAGTAAGGCATTTCAATACTTTGTACACCACTGGTTACAAGATGTTTGTCTTTCTTTATATTTAGAAAATAGAAAAGAAAGCTGCCCAGGCCCCAGACCAGGCCCCGGCCAGGCACCCAGGCCCCGTCCAGCCTCTGCCGGTTGCCCAGACCAGGCCCCGCCCAGCTTCCACGCCCGGGCCACCTGCAGCAAGGACTACAGCCTCACATAGGGCGCTCCACCAACTGAGCCAAACACTGGCCCTATTTTTTATTTTATTTTAAAAGCTTATTATTATTTATTATATATACTGTTTGTTCATTGTCTGTTCATTTAAAGAGTACCTCGTGTTCAAATAAATTATTTTCATAATTGCACTACTTTTGTCTTCTACACTTATTGAACATGTTAAAAATGTTGTAGTCAGTTAAAAGGAATATCAACTTAAACACAAATATTAACCATTAAAGCTCAAGTTTTTACCCACCAATTGCAAAGTTTTACTAAAAATTGTAAAAAATTCTCACAACAGTGTTTCTGTTTTCTGACCTTTCCAGGGTTCTCATGGAACCTTAGAAAGTCTTTACCAGTACATTTTTTTTATTTTTTCAAATGTGCTAAATCATATGTCTATGTCTTACCTTTACTAACGGTAGAACTCTAATATGTAGATAATTATCTACTTGCATGAGAAATCTCTCCACATGATTAACTGATTTTAATAAGGTTTAAGATGCATGTTATATATCTAGTTTTAAGAAAGTCAGAAAAAAGAACATTTCTGAGTATCTGTGACAACAGGTGGCAGGCAGACGCTGAGTTCATGCTCAATACAGATTTTATTGAAAGCACAGGGGAGGATTGGGGCTGGAGAGCAGGGTCCAGTTCTGTCTCCTCATGCTGACGACCCACTTGTCCACCCTGTCCGGATCACCTAGAGGGAAACTTTAAAATGACACATATAGATGCTCAGCAACTTATAGATCAGAGGTCACAAACCTTTTTGATACTAAGAGCTATTTGAGGATTTGGAGTAATAAAAAGGGCTTTGCTTGATAAAAAGTTCCTAAATAACAAAGTTACACAGTTCACCTTTAATAATAATACCAACAATGAATATGATAAGAAATATATATTGTATTTATTTGTGGGTGGCCTGATCTTGATTTTGAACATGATTAACGATTTCTGAAATCAGTATCACCAATACAATACAGATCACACATTCTCTGGATTACAAGCTTGCTTTTTGCAGTGTGGCATTAATTAGGCTATTAATTTAAGTTACTCTTGACACTGTATATAAGTATTATTAAATGAAAGATAATAATAATATTAAATGAAAGATAATACAGAACATTATGTATATTCTATATTATATCCCGCATTAAACGGACTGAGAGCACAAAACACACCGCAACAGCAGCTAACATTAGCTGCTCTGGTCATCTGTCTGTATCAGCAGAGACCATGAGTCGGTAATAAAGTCATTATACAGTGCCAAAATCCAGGTAACATATATTTTATACAGTCTATGAGTAAAATAGTACTACAGTTTACTCACCGAAAAAACTGCAACACAGAATCCTTTGTCGGTCGGTTAGTACAATCAACAGCACAACACGGCATATTGCCAGAAAAAACTACCCGAAAATAGGCAAACAAACACGGACACCGCAGCGCCTGTCTGCTGGATGTAGCCGCGGACCTCTGGGTGTAGCCTAGCCTAGCCTAGCCTAGCCCAGCCGATGCTTTAGCATAGAGCTAACTGCTGGCAACTGTCTGTGAACCTGTGACTCAGTGTAACCACGCCCTAATTTATGCCAGATTTTAAGCCTAAATTACACTTAAACGGTTGTGATACAAAAAAATTCACCCCCCCCCATAGTGTTCACTGAGGTGGAAACTATCGGTAACGACAAAAAAAATAAAAGGGTCCAGGCTTTAAATATGTTTTTTTAAGCTGTAAAGTCGGCTATTTTAACATGGGGCTCAATGGGAAATTGCTCACTTCTGGGTCCAGCCCCCAGAGGCCGCGGGGGGAACTGCAGCTTTTTGAACGCGGAAGTGGTCTTCACTCGGAGAACCCACAACTCCCCCCTTGGTCATGACAAGGTATTTTCAAAAAAGGTTGTGTAAATCTCTTTCTTTCATAAGTAATGTAATTACAAAACACTGTAAAGGTTTTCTGCTTGGTGCTAAACAATACATCAATTTACATTTTATTTGTGTTATGTCAGTGCCAATAATTGTAATAGACTTTCTATGTAATATTAGATTTGTAGACTAAACCAGTGGAGCCCCAACATGACTTGTTGAAATGGATTAAACATACGTTATATTTCAGGTCATGTCAACTTTTTGGTTTACAGTGCATAGCCAATTCCAGGAAAAAATAAGCACAAACTATACATTTTTTTTAGAGGTTTTTTTTTTTTTTAAAGTGCAGTGCCACAGATGAGGACATGTTGAGTGCAAGGGTAAGAGTCAGTACAGTAGCTCCTGGTGTCACTCCTTCCATTACACAGCATCTGTATAATCAGACAACAAAAAGCAATTATTCAACGCAATTCACTTAGATCAAATTTGTCTGTGCTGTCACATTACAGAATATGACCACAATTCCAGAAATACATACCACCACCTCTTTGGAGTTGTTTCCCAACAAGTTCTTGTGTGGGTGGTGGGGAAATGGGTGGGAGTGTGCCAAGTCTTCGTGGGTCATCTGGGCGCTGGGGCCTTCTTTCAGGCATTCCCACACCAGACGACAGTCTCTTTGCCACAATCTCTGCCTGTAGATCCCTGATGTAGCTGTAGTATGGAGTTAGATTTGTTTCATAATGTTGTGTGTGTGCAGATCGACAATCTGTGTGTAAATGTGTAATCTGTAAATATAAACACCTTCCACAAATACAAAAAAAAGATTTGTATACTCACAAAAATATTTTTCAAATATAAAACGGATCTGCAAATACACAAACAAATTCCACAAATATAAAAAATACATTAAATTAATTTACAAATAAATGAAAAGCATTTGTGAACTCAGTTTTTATTTGTGAATCGAAAAAACATTTGTGGATCTCAGTTCTACGCTTGTGGATTTGCTTTTTACACACACAGAGTTTTGAAACAAACTTTCCGCCGGTCCGAACGAAAATCCACTCGTATCACTCGGCCATTTTCGGATAGCAAGCGATCGCCTACTGATGACGTCATTTCCTCATATCAAAGTAAGAGCATGCAGTCTTTCTATGTGCTTTTTAAAATGTTTATCAGCGATAAGTGACGTGCATTCATGGTTTCATGTTAATGTCATACAGTGATTATTAGTGTGTGTTTATTTGTTCTGTGTATATTATCTAGCACACACTTTCATATACATTTCTGTTTGAGTATGAAAGGCACCAGGATGCTTGTGGGCAACGTTCAGCTCTCTAAGGCGGTGGCTTGGCTGCTTCTTCAGTAAGCAGTTATCAGCCACCTCATCCTTTATATTTTTCATTTATTCTTTCAGATGGGTAAAAGTCACAACGCACTTCACATCTTATTAGTAGTGTACTCTTACTAATGTAGTTCTAATGTCTATGTGTAAGCATTCATGTTGCGGGCTGGGAGAACGAACAGGGTGCAGGATTTTATACATTGCAAATATGATTAAGATGCATTGTAAATAGACCAGAAGTCATAATAATCCAACCTGTAAAGAGGACCCCTGTAGAAGATGCTGGTGACTGACATCCAGACATCTCTTCACAACCTTTCAATACTAGTGTAATCAGTAGAAAATTATGGGGTTTAAGATTTAGACATTTACAGCACAGCATTTAAAAGACAATTTTTATCGTTAAACAATAATAAAATAATAATAATAATATATTTTGCATTTGTATTCATTCTGTTTCATGAATAGTTGTGTTTATTTTTTATTATTGTTTAATGATAAAAATTGTCTGAATGTTGCCCACAAGCATCCTGGTGCCTTTCATACTCAAACAGAAATGTATATGAAAGTGTGTGCTAGATAATATATATAGAACAAATAAACACACACTAATAATCACTGTATGACATTAACATGAAACCATGAATGCACGTCTCTTATCGTTGATAAACATTTTAAAAAGCTCATAGAAAGACTGCATGCTCTTACTTTGATATGAGGAAATGACGTCATCAGTAGGCGATCGCTTGCTATCCGAGTGATACGAGTGGATTTTCGTTCGGACGGGCGGAAAGTTTGTTTCAAAACTCTGTGTGTGTAAAAAGCAAATCCACAAGCGTAGAACTGAGATCCACAAATGTTTTTTCGATTCACAAATAAAAACTGAGTTCACAAATGCTTTTCATTTATTTGTAAATTAATTTAATGTATTTTTTATATTTGTGGAATTTGTTTGTGTATTTGCAGATCCGTTTTATATTTGCAAAATATTTTTGTGAGTATATAAATCTTTTTTTGTATTTGTGGAAGGTGTTTATATTTACAGATTACACATTTACACACAGATTGTCGACCTGCACACACACAACATTATGAAACTAATCTAACTCCATACTGTAGGTTTTGGGAGTCTTCACCACATAAACACTCCACCGCCTGGCATTAGCTTTGTAAAGCCTTTTGAATCTGAAACAGTTTTGGTATATTTATAGTAAAGTTACTTGAACACCACCTGATTGCTTTTTTTTTTTAACACCTAACAGTAAGTACAGACATAAAAATGTACAGCAATCCAAATATATTGTGCAACAAATATTAAAGCCATTGTGTGAAAATGAAACTCACATCTTCTTGCCGTCTTTAGACTGCATGTGCTTTCTGTCCAGGTGAAAGTTGTAATCCAAGGCAGCAAGGACAGTGGCTGAGCTAGACTTTTATCCTTGGGGTAGCAAGGGGGTGGCCAAGTGTATTTCAGGGGGGCAATGGTTTATAGACATAACGAGTGCTGCACAGCCTACCTGTTTATGTTGTGTTTACTATTTTTTTTTAAATTTCTACATGGACTTATGGATGTTGGTCTTGTCTTGTGTTGACATGTCATGTTCAAACCTGGTGATGATGACAGGCTGGATTCTGCCTGACTTTCCTGACTAGTCCCAGGATGAGGGCTGCCAGGGCTGCTGATCTGTTCTGAGCCTGATCTGTTTCTCTTAAAGTAGTTATAAATCGTGCCTCCCTGTCTTTTCATTCTCAACTGGAAAAAAATGTCTTGTTACTCCTAGCATGACTTCTCTTATCAAAGCAAAATGCAATATTTCGTGTACAAAATGATGCATTATGAAATTAATAAATTACATTATTTACAGTATTATTACAGCCAATAAATATCAGAACACAACAATAACAATCTATCCATTCAATGAAGCTTTCAGCCATAACTTTAGGCTACTGTAGATCAAATCCTTACACTTGTCTGCTGCCCTGAGGCTGTAGTCTATGTAGTTAGGCTACTGACTAGTACTACATCGGTCATGAATTATCTATGCATTTTATTATGACACGGGCAAACGGTTCTGATCAAAGATACTGGTTTCATAAATCAGAAGGTTCTACACGGACATAGACAAGACTGAAACAGTTTTACGTTTTCATCAGCAGCATTTTCAGCAGACATGGGCATGAAATCACAGAAATTAACACCTAAAAGCATCAATTTCACCCACCTGCAATTGTCTATTTACAGTCATGCTGGCTTCTAGCTGCCTTTCGTGACAAGCAATGACTTGTCCTTCATTCGGATTCATGAAACGGACATCGATTGACCAGAGTTTCTTTCATGAATGAACAGTGCTTGTGCAGCCTACTCACCGATATATGTCAGTCCAGTCGAGAATAAAATCCATCTCATGAGTTTTGAATCACAAGCGCAGCCTTTTCTCAAAGAATATGAACAAAGAATGCGACTATGCTTTTCTGTTTCACTCAGTGGTTCCTAGTTCTTCTTCTTTCACCATAGCTACACACACAGCCGGTTTACTGCTACACACATCCATTGACTTGAAAGGGGCTGTGAGGCAGGACGTGCATTGCGCCATCTACTGTAGAGGAGGAACATCGCAGTCAAAGACTTCAAATCTGCAACTGTTTTTGCGGTGCCGTCAATCATCTGGGGGGGCAGTTGGGGTAGCCAATCAGATTTCGGGGGGGTCAATTGCTCCCCTAGCCACCCCTGTAGCTCCGCCCCTGAGCAAGGAGAACCCTAGCGTTATATACTGGTAGTGAAAATGCATACCGTTTGCTCACATACATCAAGATGTGGCTTTGGAATGCCTCAAGGTCAGCAGTTGATATGTAAGAGACAACACATTAAAAAATATATAGTTTGGTAATATTTTTTTTTTGTACATGTAGAATAAATAATTTAACTGAAGGTTAGGTATTTGTGCACATCCTTTAGCCATCTCTTGTTCAGAATGATATTCAGTAGAGCCTTGTGTGCCTCAGAGTTCTCCTGGATGGTTTCCTTGTGTATGTAGTCCTCCAGATGTTCATGATGGCAGGATCCAACAGCCCAGGTGTGACTGCCACATATATGGTGTATAATTCCAACCCAAAGTGCCTTACAGAAAAAAACACAGAAAAAAGACTGTTAGTTACAAGTTTTTCATAATGCCATGAGATTGAAGTTCAAGTACTTCATTTGCCATTTTCCCAGGCACAAGTAGGCCTATATGTGCATTGGAATTCTTGTGCAGTTCTCATAGTCACAAAATATCAAGAACAGTCTGAAACACTTGAGCACAAGATACACGAATGATAAAGAGCATATAATATATCAATTTGTCCTACCAATTTAGTAAGCAGATATTCACCACTGAATGTGAACAAACTTCCACCGATTACATGAACAAACCCACAAAAAAAAGCAGAGGGGATTCAGACTACTGCATTAATCAGAGTATAGTATCTACATACATTGTTTTGGTTGTACAGCCTGTACTTCAACAAGAATAAAACTGTAAGTGCTATATGTGACCACGAGAAAAAAACTTCCCAGAAACTGTTCGGCCGTCACTGCCTTCTTGCAGCACCACCAGAAGTGGTTGACAATATCTTTATATATATATGAGTATGTTGTTTCCTTTTACCTGTGCAGCCTAGAGATCATGACAATATTAGTACTGGCTTTTTTTTTTTTTTTTTGGCTCAGCAATAATTTTTACAGTTACGAACAAACAAACACTTACTGCAATCTTTTTTGCAAGGTTCTTTGCGCCGTGCTACATGTCAAGACTGTGCTTTATTCCATAGTCCTTGAACTTTCCTCTCTCTGGGTCTGGGGGAGGAAAAGAACCGAATAAATGTGACATACTATATGCAGGTTATAGACAATACAACCAGGTATTAATAATAATGACAGGAGTACTCACTCATAAGAGCTCCTATTTGGACATGTGCATCCGTGCAGAATTCCACAAGTTTCACCTCGGCATGAAGTTTCTCCACTGTCTGGATGAAGGCCTCCCTCTCCATAATAACTGAAAACCGCCCTGTCTGCCTCTTGTCCACAGTAACAACACTGATTATTTCCTTTGTGGAGTCTGCCATGGTAGCTACAGTATTGGGCATTATGACCCATGGAATGCAAGACAAAACAAAGCAGCCTATGTAAAAAATATTTCAAAGCTTTAATCTAAAAAAAAAAACCCCAGAAATTTCACAATTGCTAAGCTTTCAATTACAATAAACTTTTTCAGTTATAGAGAACACAAGCAGCTGTAAGATCAACATGTCTTATCAACTCTATCTAATTAACAGTAACAGTCTGGTACCTGGTGAGTCATTCCGCCCATCTCCTAAAAATCAAAGAGCAAGTAATAAGTAAGAAATCAAAACAATTACATTTCAGTCATATTACTCTTCTTTATACAATACAATTAAGGTGACAACAGAAATTGGCATCCGTGATTCACAATTACTTTGTATTTATATTTACTCACCCAAAGCAACCACATCCTTGCCCTGAAGACGCTGAATGATTTCTGACTTTTTATTGTGCCAGAACTCCAAAATAGTGTCCACGCAGTATGTATCCTGGATTTTATAAAAGGTGGCAGCATTGACCACCCCCATATTCATGAAGCGGAACAGAAGTGCAATCTTTGAGTAGTTACCACTCAACAGGATGTTTGTTCCAAGCATAAAGTCACCTGCCAGCATCCCGAACTTGAAGGTTGGCTGTGAGGTCCAACTCCAGACTACATGACCAAACCTAGGTATAATAAGTTATATTAACTTACATAAACTCCTAATATTTTGAAAAACAGACAACACTCTACATACTTCATTGAAATACTTTATAGCAAAGCAACTTAGGAAACAATGAGTGATTATAGCCAAAAATACTTATGTCACTGTCGTTAGGATATGTTACTTACCCATTCAACAACAAAGGCAGTGCACTTTTGTTGAATTACACATTCAAATGGGGGCAGGCTTTGGCACATCTGTCCTGTTGACAACACTACGTTTTAGTCAGTTTACCTGGTAAAGATATAATTCCGTTGCAGAGAATATCACAATAAAAACTCACCTGTCTTGAAGCAGCCCTTGTACCTCTGATCTGATACCTGACCTGATTACTGTGTTTGGCCGACTAACATTACACAGGCAAGCCATACATATTTTCATACTCATTTCTCTCCGATTCTGCTATAGCAAGAATATGTGGACATACAATGTGATAACACACAGCACTAGTCGTGAATTTCAGTAAGCATTACTATTCCTTCTGATGTTGCTACTTTACAATGCTTTTTGCTAGCGTCAGCCATGTGGGAGGGCTTACTGAGCTAATGCTATGTAACTTCTCTAAGTTATCACAAATATAACAGTGTTGCCATATACCTTGGTGACTGCCTGTGAACATAACCGTGGCCTCCACCGGCTTTTAGGCTCTGAATCGGGACCTCTGGTATGACGCTAGCTCGCTTAGCTTAGCTTTAGCTCATTTATGGTAACAGAAAAATAAAACCGGGACCACGTCTGAGTAGGAGAACGGGGCACTTTATATCCAGCACTACGAGTTACACATAGCCTTGTTATTCTTCTTTACCTCTCTTATAGAGGAAAAATAAACGTATAACCATCTCATTCAATGTGTACCGCCAATATCACACTCACACACACACACACATAACATAACTAGAACAGCCACAGCGGTTGGAGGACCATTACTTGGTTTGAATGCTAGCTTGCTCCATCATGAAGCCGAGCTGCAGCTCAGGCGGCTGTCTGCTGCTCTGTCACCGCTGAGCCTCAAATATAACCAATATTAGAAAGGCAACAGCTCGAGCCTGACCGTTAGCCCGTCCTAAGACTGTCAACTAAATGAACATGATATGCAACATAATGTCTAACGTTAGTCTAACACTAACTAAACAGATATGTGACTGTATACACATAACGTTACTTACTGGTCCAAGAGAAGAAGAGCTAGCTCCGAGTCAAAATGTATCCCTTTTTCTTCTCGCAGGGCTCTCCACCTCGGAAATGCAAGGCCAATGTTAACCCGGGTTAACTCTCTTTATGAGCAACTGAGCGTGGTCTCTTCATGGGGTTTTCCTCCGCCATGTCGCTTTTGCTAAGTCCGCAGCCGGTCCTCAGTGGTTTGATACGGTCCCGGTTATATAGGGGGAGTGGGTTAACGGTTCCGGTGGAGGAGAGGAGGAGGTGGCTCACATGCACTAACATGAACGCACGGCCGGACCGGCTTCCAAAACAGAGGCTCCAGAACAACACACACAGAGGGCGTGTGACGTAACTCTCTACTCCAGATGTAAATACACCATTAGTGGTTTACATAGCAAAAATAAAATTCCTGAAAGCTAATAAAGCTGTATTTCGCATATAGCCCCTTTAAGAAAACTTCAATGAGGAAATACATGACTGTTCTTTTATTTGAAATTCACAAAAGGGAAATTGAATTGAAATGTTTAATCATCTTGTAATGAATCACTTTAGTTCTATTTTCTAAATATACAATTATCATATGCAGTATGCAGCACTGTAAAAGGTTTCCTCATATATATATTTTATTTTTATTTTATTTTATTTATGGAAATAACAACTATAAATACAAAAGTTAGATACAATCACAAATACTAAAAAGTAAATTATAAAGAGAAACAATTCTAATATATAAATATAAATTAAATAAAGAATAATTATCACAAATTATAACATATTAATAAAAAACAGAAATAAAAGTAAATTGCACAAATCCTGTATCACATAAATACACAAGTAGAACAACATATAAATTGTGTTATAATTTGGTAGTGTGACTCATTTTACTTTTTGCATCATTAGGCTTCCATAGCTGCTCCTCCTACCTCAGGCTCTCAGTGTAGAGACCTGCAGTTAACCTGTTCCTCTCCTCATCTCCTACTTCTGACTGAGATCTTCTCAGCAGGTAGAAGCTGTAACAAGGTTAATGATCCACACGTGACTTTATAAAAAGAACACATGACGTGCGAATGAGCGATAGAAAACTGATCGTCTTTTTTTTTTTTTTGTGCGCCCCTTAATTATAGCTTCGCGAGACAAAATTCACTTCGACAAGAAATATCGTCGTGTTTTCGTCACACCCCTAATAGCTATAGGCTGCAACACAAGGATTCATACATGAAAATTTATCAGGATAGCCTACAGGCTACTGCAGGTGTGTTTTCATAACTAATATGACCAATGGATGAAATTACTATGGCAGCGGAACTCGGCTGCCGCTATAATTAGGCTTTAACACAGAGCTCTGTAGGATCAATTTTATGTAACCCATGTGCAATTACGCATTGCACATGCACAATCATTTACTTTGGTCGTGCTGTCTGTGGGCAGTTTGTGTTCTGCTGGACCAGTGTGGGATGGATAGGGTCTTATTGATTCATTTATTGTTCAGTTTATGGGAGGGTCTGAGACTGAAACGACACAGCTGAAGAGACAGCTTTTCCACATTAAAAGCCGCGGGCGCAGCTGTCGCTTCAAGCGCTTTCAAGAACTTTGTCTCGTCACTTCAAAATTTAAATTAATTCATTTTTCATTCTCATAACAGCTTTAATGTAACATATTTCTAAATTAACTTAAATAACAAAACGAAAAATTAACTCAGTTGAACAAAATTCTCAAACAGTGATCGAAAGATTATTGTTGTGGCTCCCCAGCAGCCAGCTGCTCCTCATCATCGTCAGGACTGCCGGAGTATAAGAGGAGGCTGAGAAGGGGCGCCCGTCGCTTGAACGTTGACTACTGTGGTCAGTCTAGCCTGCTGTGTCTCTCATAGCTTTGTATAGTCTTGTGAATGCTCGCTTTCACTGCCTATTCCAGTTTTCCCTGTTTTAATCCTGTTCTTCTGTGTTCCAGGCTCCCTCCGTAATCCCAGTGTCTTCTCGCTCATCCGAAGCTCCTCTCAACCGCCTCCTGGATCCTCTTCCCTCATACCTCTCCCTGGAAACTTCCCCCTTACCTCCTCGGTCAGCGCCCCTCATTCCTAGAGTAAATAAACACTTTTGGACTAAAGAAAGACATTGTTCTGTGTCTCTGTCTCTGGGGTATCTGGCACATTTGGCTACGCCACTATCTGAGCTTAACAATTATATCTCCACCAATACGTTACAGGATCCATTCAATAAAAACAGGCAAATAATAATTAAATTCAGAAAGCCCGAAATCATATGCAATAGCATTCACACAAAATAAATAAATAGGCTAATGGTAATTCAAGTGTGCTGTAATTTAGTAAACAAGTCAGTATAGCCTATATTTGCAAATCATGAATTAAAAATGCAATGCAATAACATTCACACAAAACTATATACAGCGTAATTAATTAAAAGTTACAATGTAATTTAGTCAACAAGCAAATAACTGCATCAGCCTATTATTAAACCTGGCATTAGCCAAAACCACACACCCAACAACTGAAACACAAAGTTAGGCAATCTATCTGAACATCAAAATGGTTAATTTCTTGGAGTCAGTCTTTGCAAAGGCGTGTTTGTAAAGATGATACAGCCCCACAAGTTGATCCAGGCCTTTCCCTAAGTTTTCAACCTCAGTCTGCATGATCTGCAAGAAGACACAAATGACACAATGTGTCAAAATAGGCAAAACAATACTCTATCGGAATTACACATTTTCTCTTATACAAGAAAAAAATAAATACAGCTCACATAAATGTTATATGACTGAGATTTCACAAGCATGATACAACTGTAAGAGCTGAATAGAGTAGGCTACTCCAAATGCTGCGCAATTACGCATTTAAACTCAATGAAATTATTTGAATGAATGGCTTACCGAGTACAGCATCAGGCGCCTCTTTTTCTGGCTGGCATAGATGTCCACTATCTTCTCAACTGACAGTTTTGCAGTCAAATCTCCCTCAATGTGCAGCAGGGCCAGATCAGAAAATCTCTCCTGGATCATTGTAGATCTCAGCCAGTTTCTGATCCTCCTCATTGCCGAGAAACTTATCTCTGATGTTGCTGATCCGATTGGCAGTGTTAGTGCGAGCTGGAGTAATTGGAAAAAGTTTGGATAGCTCTCCTTGCTCACTTCTTTTTGCAGGTCATTCAGGGTAATTAGTGATTGGACAGCAGATTTTATCAGGTCCATTTCTGCTGTCACCAGCTGTGGATGGACTATCTTGAGGCTTGCATATGTAGTCAGAAGTGGTTCGATGCCTTTCTTATCACACTTGATCACAGCATCACATGCCACTGCAAGGTCCATGGCTTGATCTGAAAAACGCCTGTCCAACTCGGCCATCATATTGTCCAGCACAGGGAGAAATAAATGGCAGTAGACAGCGTGAGCCTCAGATTGTCCGTCTACTTCCTCATCCCTTTCATCTTGTTGCCGCTGCCCAAGTGTGGCCCCCACTACATACTCGTAAAGCGACACAGGGGGTCTTGAACTTCTCTTTCGCTTTGCGCTGGTGGAGGGGTTGCTTTCTCCAGTGGCAACCGGCATGCCGAGGTCCTCGCCAAACTGTCTGATTTGGTTCCATAAGTCTTGCCAACCTTCCTCCTCTCCTCTGCGTTCCCTCAAGTGTGCTCTCAGACTTTTTATCGTGGAGGCAGCATCTGCAAGTGTTGCGGATTTGGACTGCAGCTTCTTATGGACAACGTGCACAACCGGCAGTAGGTCCTCAAGGATAATGAGGCAGGCGATGAAGCCAGGTGTGATCATGTGATTATGCAGCCCACTTGCTTCCACTGACCATTTCTCTCCTTCATCCATCATCTCCTTCAGACAGCGTATGATAGCCACATATTGTGATTTTACAGCATAGACGCATCGCCATTTGCTCGCCCAACATGTGTCACTGGGCTGCCCAATTTACTTTGGCTTCATTTGGAGTTAGGGCTGGACGGTTATGGCAAAAATCATAATCACGATTATTTTGATCGATATTGAAATCGCGATTATAAAACACGATTATTCATAGATGTGTAAACGTAAGCATTTATTGAACCACCAGAACTCAACTTGAAATATATTTGAACACCACAACCAGAAATACATTAAAATCAAGAAAAATATATATAATAATAATTGGAAATAATAATAGCAATATGTAAAAACAATAAATAAAAATAAATAGCCAAAACCTACCAAAACAAAAATCCATTCACACGCTCTCACGCGTGACAGATCCCACCGCACAGAAATTAATATATTATGTAATCCATACATCCCAACTCTCTGCATATTGATAGCGGCTCCCTGACGCCCGCACATGAGACACAATCTCCCGGAGTCTGGAGCGAACGAGCAAGAGCGCGCGCTGGAGAGTGACTGCGGGCGCGTGTGTGTGTGTGTGTGACTATCAGTGCAGCGCGTGTGAGAGCGCAGCGTCCTGATAGCTGTGTGATCTCACGCCAAACTTTTAATGAAACTTAAGAGCAGTGAAGATGTCCCAGTCCTACCTTTCTTCTTGTCAACCAAAGGCCTTTCTGTACTTTTAAATCTCCACACATCTGCGCAGAAACACACCGTTCCTCCAGCGGGTCTAACATAAGGGGCGGGACACAGAACTTGCTGGGAAAGACGGGGGTGTTGGATTTATGTCACAGGTGCACCGCGCCGGGCGGAACAATTATCGCTTTATGACGATTATTACGTTTTTATAATCGCGGGAGGCCAAAATCGATATCGCGATTAAAATTCAATTAATCGTCCAGCCCTATTTGGAGAACAGCTTGTCAACCACATTCAACATTATTTTGATGTCTCTGTTGACTGTACATGATTCCACCAGGACTAATCTTCCTTGATACGCTGTTGCACTCCAGTTAAATGCCCAGACATAACTGAGGCCCCATCATACGACTGTGCGACTATTGGGTCGCCTGCAGTCCAATTGACTCCAACCCCTTCTTGATACCCCCAACAATCCCAGCAGCATCTCGGGAGGCAGAGCAGTCAATGAAGTAAATTAATCGCTCTTTAACCTGTAGCTTTTCTGCATATCGGATACACACAGACAGTTGTTCAGACAGATGATTTGGCCTCATCCGCGTGCAATAAAAAAACTGTCTCACGCACTGCATTTGCTATTTCCTCTCTGACTAGCTCTGCACACAAAGAGATGACCTTGTTTTGACTTTCTTTTCCCTCTACTGTGGTTTGAATTAATGTTTTGGCTGTCCAGCTGTCAAAAAAAAAAGGCAATGCACATTCAGTCACAGGAAATGTAACAATTGTTAAATATCTATATGAAATTTGATTCCATAATGCATAGCGGGCAATGAATCTGTTTGCATTATATATGAACTGTTATACTGACTGGGCTGCCGCGCACTAATACAGTGCGTAATTTGAACACTGTGTAGACTATTTCTGAGTATTGTTCTGTCTCTGACAGCAGTACACTGAGACAATATGTTTGTCGATTTAAATTTCTTATGTTTATTGAGTTAGTTTGTATTTATTGATAATGTGTTACAGAGTTATACTTATCTAGGCCACCTACTATTTGTACATCATAACAAAAAAAGAAGAAAACTCCAGCCACCACCAGGGGGTGCCGGGCACCCTGGGAACCCCCCCCAAACTTCGCCAATGGTGTTAGCACAATCAGGTTTAACTTTCTTTGTAGAGACCTTAAACACCACTGACTCTGTGACCCTGACAGTTCAACTTGTGAACCAGCTGAGAACCAATTTAATCGAAGCTTGACAAGCGCAGTTTCAGGAGCGGGAACACACACCAATCACAACCCTTCCGGCTCCTATATAAACAGACCTAACCAGCTGCCCCCTCGTTCGCTTGCATTCGTGTTTCTCCCGTCTGTGCTAGAACAAACCTCGATCAACAAGTTACTAATTAATAGTAACTTACCAGTCTCCACGGCATGGATTTCTTGTCTCTGTCTCCCACCGACGATGAGGTCTTTGGAGGTATACCGGTTACCCAACGCCAGGGTCTCCAACCAGCTGGAGAAGTCGCCATAGCCTCGACGTCCGAGGCACCACCTTCCCGGCCCCCAAACCAGCCAAGGAAGCGGTCGACTCCCGCTAGCTCCGTATCCTCCATCGTCACCATCCCGCCCGGATCATCTCTCCTAAACCTCCAAGACTACAGTTCTTCCGACGACTCCTCCACCTCGCCAGGTACACCTCCTCCACCAGCCAAAAGAGGACGCGGCGCTTCGAGGACTTCCTCCAGAAGACCCCGCAGTCATCCAACTCCCTCACCTGCGAGGATAACTCCAGCCCCCCACGTGCGCTCCGACACCGGCGTCTCCACCCGCAGCCGCTCGATGCGCCACCATGCCCCACCAAGGTCCACTGCCAGCCAGTTCTCCTCAAATATTTCTGACTGGACCGTGGCCACCCTCCAAAAGACACTCCGAGAGAGGGGAATCCACTTCAGCCGTGCCGACAACAAGGCCAAACTTTTCAACTGCCTCATGGCCGCCTGCTGCTCCCACACCACCGTCCCCACTGGCGTCCCTCCAAGCGACGTCAGCACGCACGCCGCACGGGATGACATCAGAACCCCGCCCAGAGATGTCACTTATTCCCAGCCTCCAGCCTCCAATCCAAAGAGGAGGAAGAGCTCGTCAAGGCTCAAGGAAGCTCCGGTTACCGCCCACCACACGAATCCTGCGCAATTAGTCAGGGAAAAGGAACCTGGCACCGGGATGCCAGGACACCCAGCCTTCTCCTCACAACCAGCTCACCTCCCCCGTTCAGCAGCTACGGCTGGCACCGGGTTGCCAGTACGTACTGCTTCTCAGCATCAACACACTTACGTAGCAGCTCACCATGGCACCGGGATGCCTGAAAGCTTTGCTGCTCCCTCAGTCCAACTTCAATCGATGCAGCAAGGGGCGCACGGCACCGGGATGCCAGCGCCTACAGCCTGCTTCTCCTCCTTCCAGCAGCAACAGGCTGCCTTGGCAGGAGCTGATAGCACCGAGATGCTAGATCCTTTCACAGCTCCTTTCAGTCACTACCCGAGCTCAGTGTCTCGCGGGACGTATGGCACCGGGATGCCTGCGCCCCCAGCACTGGTTTCGGCTCAAAATCAGCAGGTTGCCCCGGCAGGAGTCTTTGGCACCGGGATGCCAGCCTCCCACGCCAACCTACTTTACGGGCAGCCAATTCAACCAAGCGAGGCCACCGGCACCGGGCTGCCGGTCCTTCCCGCACCACACAATCCTACAAGATTCACCCTGCTTACAGCCAATCCAGCTACGCGTCCCCCCGCATCACTCGTCTCCCGTCCATCGCCCGTCCCCACCAACATAAGAAAACAAATATTAGACGGTAATTACGTAGACCTAGCCTTATTACTTCTTCCCTCCCTCCACCAATCACCAGTCGATAGACAAACCGACGATCCAGTAAGGTGTTTCCACCAAAAATCATCCCCCGGTTTCAGGGAACTTAATCCCACAGAATTTGCTTATACATTTTCCCTGTACAGAGACGTCCTCTGCTCCAGGTTTCCGGCACAACGCCAAGAACTGGATGACTATATGTCAATCGTCCTAAATTTGGCACTCCGTTTTGGTGATTTCGGTTTCTATCAATACCACATTCACTTTGCTTCCGAAGCAGCAGCCCGCCTCCAACAATTTAACGAGGTTACATACTGGGGCACATTAGACACAGAAACGTACTGTCGTATCTTTGCCGCCCGAGCCGCTCAGCCTTGTAGCCTTTGCGGCGCACCTTCCCATCCCGCATCCGCCTGCTCTATCCCGGCCAAAATCAATAGACAACATAATCCGACCAGGAGTTATGCTCTTCCCCATACACAATCACCAGCCCCCCCAGCGACTATTATTCCCAGGCCAGTCGTACCTAATCGCCCCCTCTTTTCACCTAACATTAACGGTGTGGACAAGAGGGGCAGACCTATCCTACATCAAGGCGGGCGAACAATATGCAACAACTTTAACGAAGAGGGGTGCAAAATGTCACAATGCCGCTACCTCCATGTGTGCTCCTTCTGCGGCGGCGGACATGCCAGGTCTGCATGCCCGCATAATCCTACTACCTTCAAGTCAGGTAAGCACCCCTCAACACCTATCAATATCATGGCACTGAAAGCTGCTCTCCGTCACCATCCTGATCCCGCTTTTGTCGAATTTCTTATTACCGGTTTCAAGGAAGGCTTCCACCTCGGTATATCAGTAGAACCATCTGTTTCATTTGAATGTAATAATCTGCAATCAGCCACCAACGACCCAAGCTCTGTCGATCGCCTACTCTCTAAAGAGATCGAGCAAGGCTTCATGATCGGCCCCTTCTCTCAACCTCCCTTCCCTACCTTTCGCATCAGCCCCCTCGGCATAGCTACCCGAAAATACTCAGGCAAGCAGCGGATCATTATCGATCTCTCAGCTCCGCACGGCAGCAGCGTCCCTAGCCTTAACAGCCTCATCCCTAGCGAAGATTACTCACTTCATTACGCTACAATAAACCATGCTATCGCTCTCATTAAACTTGCAGGCAAAAATTCATGGCTTTCAAAAGCCGACATCACCAGTGCATTCAAAGTCCTTCCCATCCACCCTGATTTCTGGCGGTTTTTCGGCGTTAAATGGCGAGGTGCTTACTACTTTGCAGTGAGACTCACCTTCGGCTGCAAAAGTAGTCCCAAACTGTTCGACACGTTATCAGAAGCCCTATGCTGGATACTATGTAATAATCACGGCATCCAATTCCTCGTTCATCTCTTAGACGATTTTCTGCTCATCAGCCCACCCTCTTCTCCTCCCGCATCTGGCATAACCACACTGACCGCTGTGTTTGCCGATCTTGGCGTCCCACTATCGGCGGAGAAAACGGAGGGCCCATCCACTTCACTCGAGTTCTTGGGCATCACGCTCGACACTAACTCGTTCCAAGCGTCCCTCCCCATCGAAAAGCTCAAACGTATCTGTCTCCTCATTTCTAACTTCCTCATGGCCCCATCTTGCACCAAACGACAATTACTCTCACTCCTCGGCCACCTTAACTTCGCCCTACGCATCATCCCACAGGGTCGGGCATTCATTTCCCACCTTCTGTCTATCGCCTCATCAGTACCGTCGCTCCTGTCATCCGTCTCACTAAACCCATCTTGTCTCGCCGAGCTGCGCTTATGGCTCCATCTCCTCTCAAACTGGAACGGTATTTCCTTTTTCTACGACGATCAATTAACCAATTCTCTTGATATTCAGCTCTTTACCGATGCCGCTCCCTCAGCCGGTTTTGGGGGTTTCTTTAATGGTAGATGGTTCGCTTCGTCATGGCCCCCAGAGATCACGAACAATTGCGAGGTCGCTTCCTCTGCGCTCTTCGAAATCTACCCAATCGTAGCTGCCGCCGTCCTATGGGGACACGAATGGTCCACAAAATCCATCCTCATACACTCTGATAATCTTTCAGTAGTCGACATCATCAATAAAGGTCGGTCCAACTCTAATTCAATCATGCCATTCATGCGTCGCCTCACATGGCACTCTGTTACCCACCAATACATCCTCCGCGCTGCCCACATCCCAGGCCACCATAATGCTATTGCTGACTCTCTCTCTCGCTTCCTATTTCAGAAGTTCAGAAACTTGGCTCCGAACGCCGACCCGATGCCGACTCCAGTTCCTCCGTATTCAGCGTTGACTTTCAACGTATAAATCCATCTCTGGTACCCCTTATCATCGAATCTCAAAAGCACATCATTAACAGTTTATCATCCGCAACACTCTCCTCATACTGGACAGCCTGGAATAATTTTCATCAATTTCATAACCGACATAACATTATTTTCCCCTCATTTGATCTCACCACCGTAATCTGCTACGTTACTTATTCTCATTCTGTCTCGAGGATAAGAACATCTACCATCAAATCCTACCTCAGCGGCATTAGTTTCTTCTCTAAACTCATCACCGGTACTCTCAGCCCAGCCTTAAACCATCCCCAAGTAAAGTCTCTTCTCTCCGGTCTCCTCCGCCAAGAACCAGCCAAACCTCCTAAACGGCTTCCTCTTACCGCCGAACTACTGTCCGCTTGCCTAAACACTATTCGCTCCGGTTACCAAACTCCTCATATCGCCCTGACCCTCGAAGCTATGTTCGTTTTAGCCTTTTACGGTTTCCTCAGATGCTCAGAGTTCACCGCATCTTCATCCCATTTCGACCCGTGCCGTCATGCTTGCATCTCCGACTTATCAATGTTTTCTGACGATACTATAGTACTCCATCTGAAGAAAACAAAAACGAATCAATCCGGCCATCCTACTCCCGTTTTCTACTTTAAAAGTCAGTCTTCTTGGGGTTGAGCATAGCTCAGCGGGTAGCGCACCCGCCCCATGTGTTGAGGCTATAGTCCTCGTTGCAGGCGACCCCGGTTCGAATCCCGAGCCGAGCGGTCTTCTCCTGCGTGTCATTCCCCCCTCTCTGCCTCCTGTTTCCTGTCTCTCTACACTGTCCTGAACATTAAAGGCAAAAAAAGCCCAAAAAAATATACTTTAAAAAAAAAAAAAAAAAAAAAAAAAAAGTCAGTCTTCTTTAGATCCATTCGCCATCCTTTCTAACTATCATCTCTACCGAAAATCCCACGGCACACCTCTATCTCACCCTCTTTTCATCTCCGAATCCGGTCAAATAACCTCTCGGTCCTGGTTCCATCATCATTTACGCCAAATATTGTCTTTGTCCGGTTTATCACCCACGCATTACTCCGGGCACTCCTTTAGGATCGGTGCCGCGACTTCAGCATCCCGCAACGGCATACCCGAGCACTTCATTCAAATCATGGGCCGCTGGGCCTCGTTAACATACCATCGATATATCCGCTCAGACCTCAACGACCTAAGATCCGCACAAGCACGCCTTAAATAACTGGAGGTTTTTGGGGGTTCGTCGCTGCCCGGGTGCAGCGGTGGATCCTTCATTCGACCTCCCCACACCGCATCCAGATCTCCGTACGAAGACCACGCATCATCAACCATGCACATTCATTCATTCATTCATTCATTCATCTATTCTGTCAATAAATCTGTTAAATCGTATCTCATTGGTGATGTGTTCCTTGCTCGTGAATTTGCTTTTTCATGGCTCGAGGTAGTAAACGAGCCACGTCATTGCGTCACTGTATGTCAGTTAAGTCGTTGCTTTACCTGAAACACTGGCACGTGTTTATGAAGCTGTCCTGGCTTTACCAGACTTCATTGGCATCCAAACACGGCTGATCCAATGTATTTGTGCTGCTCGGCAGGATTTGTTTGGAAGGCGATTACGTTCTCAAAGACAGGTAATAACCTAACACGTTTTGACTTGTACTAACGCTGAATGTGAGATGATTATGTTAGCTAACTCACAATGCGAATGGATATGAATTTCACCACCAGTCAAATGTAGGGGGTATGTTTTACCCATGTCCAAGGAAATCAGCGAGTTGATCTAGCTCAGCATTAGTGAGGTTAAGGACAAGGTTCCTGTTTGTTTGCATAACTTTGTTGAAGTTAGACTTTCTGGGCTCTTTGCACCGCAGACCCTCGCAAAGTATTGAAGACTATCAGTCTCACGGTAGCAAACCGAACTGGATGGTCTTGCAAATATGTTTTCTGGGAGAATCCCACATTCCTGCCCTTTTCTGACAAGCAGGTCCAATGCCTGTTGCATTGCTGGGGTCAAAAGTACCGTTACTTTTCTGTCCCTAACTCTAATCCTTATTTCTATTCTTCGGAAATGCTGACAGAGTCTCTTCTCTAGATCTGACAGTGCAACACTCACATCTTCCTGTGGGTCTGATGGCTTGTAAGACAAATAAACAAAACTTTTTGAGACTCTTCGTCCGTTAAACAAATTGACTTGTGTCAAAATGATATTTGTCAGCTCTGTATATGTCGTGAGGGCTGTCTCTGAGGACAGTTTGCTGAAAAGATCTTGTTGCTGAGCATCTAAATAGGAATGGAGTGTCTGCACATCTTTGGTGTATGGGCATAACTGAGGAGTATTCCACCTAGACTCCTTCAGCGATCTAAGTGATGGAGATTATATCAGTTTGTTCCACCTTGTTTCATACATTCTGCGAAACGGGCATGCACCTTTTGCTACACTGTAGTCACTTTGTACATTTGCACTGCTTTCAACCAACATTGAAATCTTTTTCAAGCTGTATCCAATTTTGAGCGCCAGACTCGGGCACTTGTATGTATGTGTTTCAAGATTGTAACCTGCCATGTCTTTCACAGCCTGGACAATGTGCATAAAATTTGCAGGTCTGATATGATCTTTAATCGTCTTCAAGGGAGTGTTTTTTCATTAACATATGAGCAGCCTTCTCAGCTCTCTCAATTTTTGATGAATATACTCGTGTTTGCCGACAACATGTCCAAGCCGGTTGTATAAGGGTCAATGACGTGACGCCTATATTTTCTGTCTGACTGCATTTTTTTTCAGTTAAAAAAGGTTAAAATGGATAAAAATGTACCATATCATGTACTACCACTCCCTCATATGAACTTACTTTCAACTTTTCAAAACCATTAGATTTTTGTTACTATTCTGTTTTTTAAAGTGTCAAAATATCATGTGGTTGCGACCGTCTGGCGATGACTCTTGTTTTGAAAACTTATTTGAAATGGTTGTAAATCTATTTAAATTAATCTTCTGCCCATCTGGCATGATTTCCAAAGGGTTTTGTAGTCCTGTATAAAATTGCAACACATTTGAATATATATTTCTATCATAATATACAAACAAACTTTATCAGATGATGTCCATTTTATGAAATATCATGTGGTGTAACCATCAAGAAACAACCACTTTGGGACTTAAACGATGAAATCCATTCAAAGACAGGAAGTTGCATCGTAGACCTGTTTGCCAAGGACCCCTGGAAGCAGAAACCAGGTTTGTAACTCACTCCCAAATTTGGAAAAATTCAAGCTTTTTAGTGGCTGGTATGTTGTTGCCACATTTGGATATCATGTGGTATGACCTAAAAAAAACAATCAATATTAAGTTATTTCTACAAATAAATCTTTTAATTATAATTTTCATAGTGACCTTTTGTGGTGAGCCAACTTGTTTTGTTTAGGTGGCCAATTCTGTGCCTGTAAATTTTGACTTAACTTGAAAATATCATGTGGTGCAACCAAATATCATCTGGTGTGACCATTGAAGAGTATTTTCCATGATAGCTATGTCCTAGATTGGAAGTTTTTGTGCTTTTATATTCAATTAATAATCAATATACATGAAGTAGTTTATTGAAGTATTATTTGTAATAGATTTTAATGCAATTTGAGTCATTTTTTCCTCATATTTCAGAAACAACTGTTTATGCTTAATAGTTGAACAATATCATGAGAAAAATGCAAAAACTAATTAAGAGCATGTAATTTCAAATTGGTAATTTTGCATTTATTAGTATTTCACTATTTGATTATGCCTATGTATTCATAACTGTTTTAATCTACTGTTCCAGATGCCACTGCCAAGTAATGTAAAAACCGCTCGCCATAGGCAGCGTGTTAATTCTGACCCTGCAGCAAGAGCAGAATACCTTGCTAGGAGACGAGAAAGGTATGTTAAAAATAGTTAAAACTGAAAACAATAAATAAAGCAACATGAAGTACATATTGTTCTTGCTAACTGCATCGATTCATGGCATGACGCTATATTACATTGCCTTTTTCAGCTACCAGAGAAGAAAGCAGCAGGGAAAGATTCCCTATGTAAAGTCTAGTGAGCTACCAGAGAGAGAGAGAAAAAAACTGAAAGAGAAATGGAGGGCTGCATCAAGTGCTTACAGGAAGAGGAAAAAGATGGCAAATGCTGTCTTAGACCTTACACCGCCATCGATGGAGAATACTCCACCAGCTCTGGTTGATGCAGATTTAGCAGAAGAACAGCCACGAGTGCAGCCAGAAATTGCAGGTCCAGCTGTTGTAGACGCCATACCTCAGAATCAGGATTTTAATCCACCAGTGTCCTCCACACCACAGAAAGATTGCTCTGCAGTACATAAACGTTGCAAAAGACTGCAGAAAGACAACTGTCGACTGAAAAAGCAGGTCTTATATCTGAGGAGACAGCTAGCAAAGATGAGAAAACTAAAAGATAAATTCAAAAAGAGTGAGAAGAAGTTACTAGCAAGTCAAAGAGGTGGCCTAAGTGAAACATTCAAGCAAAGGGGGGTTAAGAACCTGGCCGCAGAGAGAAAGCAAGCTGTCATCACTTTCCTCTCCAGAGATGAAAACAGCCGTCTCTTACCTGGGAGAAAAGACACCATCACAAAAAATAAACTAAAAGTCCAAAGAAGAGTTCTGACAAAGCCCCTCACTGAGCTCCACGCACAGTATAAAGAAGAGGTGGAACAGCCTCTCTCTCTGTCTTACAGGCAATTTGCAAGAAGACGGCCTTTTTATATCACAGAGCCGAAGACCAGGGATAGAGACACCTGTGCATGTGTTGACCATGAGAATGTCCAGCTATTGGTTAACAAACTTGCTAAGAGAGGGCTGCTGAAGACAACCAGTATCTCAGAGTTAGTGAGTTCAATTGTGTGTGACCCTAAAAATAAAGAATGTATGGATCGTGTATGCCAGAAGTGCTGCTTTGATGAAGTGGAAGTTCCTGAGACTGACTTAACTGACATTTCTTGGGAACAGTGGGAACGGGTAAAATCAACAAATGGAGAGAAAACATTTGCAAATATGTTAAAACAAACCAAAACAGGGACAATCCAGGACTTAAAAGTGCTTTTCCACAAAAAGCTGGAAGCTTTAGCCATACACCAATTCAACTGGGTCCACCAGACAGAACAGTTCCGTGAGCTCAAACAAACTCTCACTGCATATGAAGCTGTTCTTCATATAGATTTTTCTGAAAACTATGCTTGCAAAATGAATACTGAAATACAAGCATATCATTTTGGAGGCAGCCGAAAACAGGCAACATTACACACTACTGTCCTCTACACACGCCACAGCACAAGATCATATGCAACATTGTCAGATAGCCTCCGCCATGACGAGCGGGCAGTGTGGGCACACCTGGAGCCAATACTGAGAGAACTCCGCACAACCTGGCCACAGATTACAGTTTTACATGTCATCAGTGATGGAGCTGTTACGCAGTACAGGAACAAAGCAAACTTTTACCTACTTAGTACTGTGCCATTCCTGTCTGGGTTCAAACATGTAACATGGAATTACTCAGAAAAGGCCCATGGGAAGGGTGCCCCAGATGGTATTGGTGGCTCCATAAAGATGGATGCATATCTCTACGTTTGTCGAGGAGGTGAGCTGCAGACTCCACTGGAGCTGTATGAAATGTTGGTCAAAAAGTCAGGGTCAGCTATTACTCCCCATTGGATAAGCACTGAGAGGATTCAAAAATATGATGAGCTGATTCCTGACAAACTGACCGCTGTGAAGGGGACTTTAAAGATTCACCAGGTTTTCTCTTCACAGGCTGCACAAATCAGTCATAGGGAGGTGTCATGCTTCTGCAAGCATGTGGAAATGAAATCATGCCTATGTTACCAGCCAGTAAATGTGGACATGAGGGACACCATATCCCACACTGAGGATCCCTCAAGCACTCCTGAGCCACCAAGGGAACATGCTAGTCTTCAAGACTACAGTGGAAAGTTTGTGATCGTGATCTATGATGAGCTTCCATATGTAGGCCATGTCCTTCAAGATGTAGGGGAGGAAGTCCAAGTTAGCTCCATGCGGCAGAGGGGTGACAAAAACTTATTCATGTGGCCACAAACACCAGATATTATTTTCTATTATAAGAAGGATGTCCATGCTGTCATTGCAGAACCTGAGCGAGCAACCTCACGCTCCTCCAAGTTGAGCAGCCAAGATTGGGCAAAGTTTAGAAATGCCTGGGGTTAAATAAGCACTTAAAACCGCGTGCCCATAACCAGTACAATACTTATTTTAATGAATTGCTTCTTTAATCACAAATGTGCACTTCAATTATAACCATTTATGATTCAGCATGATTATATGATTAGATATAAATTGTTATGTAATGATTCAATAATCAAAATTGATTTATTTTGTTGTTGTTGTTGTCTGTTCAAGACAAAGCTTTATTTCTTGCGGTGTGCTGCACTTAAATGTTAAAAAATGTTTATGAAATGTTTGTGTTCATTAAAAACTGAAATCGTAATCATTTTTGTATTGTTTTTTTTTTTTTGGATCTCTTTAAACATATGTTTAAAGATATGAGGTCTTCAGGTCATTTGGAGCGACCACTCATCATGTGGTGCGACCAATAACACCATTAACTGTATTAAATTCAAAGTGAAATACCACATTTCTTTCTCACATTACTTAAAACTTGTAAAAAAAAATGTCAAGCATGTTAAGAAAATTAATTTATTTCAAGATGAATCATGGTCGCACCACATGAGTTTTTTTAAGGCCAGTGCCATTTAATCTTGAAAAAAACCCACTAAAATCACTTAATTTCAAATTTTAATATGAATTTTCAGGTACACAACATTCTGAATGTTTGAACTATTGCATTAGATATTCTTTTTTAGATTATTCTAAAATTGAGTTGTTGAAAATCCTTATACGTCATTGACCCATAAATGTTCACCATACTCCATTATACAGGCATCAGATTTCACAGCACAATATAAATCATCATGTTGTTCAGCAGTTTCCAAAGCTGTTCCTTCACTACAGGTGGTGGAGGTGCAGCAAATCCACAGAGGGCCTGCACACGCATTCTGACAGTTTTTTGGAATATTAGACTTGAATTGCCGTGCTAGAATTGCTAGTGCCTTGGACTCGCAGTCCAAGGTAGCCCAACTGTGGATCTGTCGGCTGCAGATGAGTCAGCGACGCAACCAATATTAAAACAGTACCCAGTCACAGTGATAGGGGACAAAACGAGGAGCTTCTCCACACATTGGTATAACAAATACCATTTCCTGGAATACAGCATTCAGAAGGATGCAGTCTTTTGTAAGATGTACAGGCACTTTGGCAAGTGGGGCAGGGAGGAGAAGTTCAGCCAGACCGGATACAGGGACTGGAAACACCTCAATCGCGCTTGTTTTAAGGACCAAAACAGCAAATCGCACACATTTGCACTCGAGAAATTCAACAATTACAGGCAATCAATGTCTGAGTGTAGCTCTGACATCCATCAACTCGATAACACAGGTGGTAGATGGGGTGAAATCATAGAGAGGAATCGGGAGCACATTAAAGTAATTCTGGATGTACTTATCACTTGTGCCAAACAAGAAATACCCCTGCGTGGCAACCGGGAGAATGATGAGGCCAAAAATGCAAGCAATTTTCTTGAACTTTATAGACTTGTCTTCAGCCATGACAAAGCAACTCAAGTGCGACTGGATGCAATCCTCAGCAATGCAAAGATGCTCAGCAAAGAAAATCAGAATGACCTGTTAGATGCTGCGTGCACCGTCCTGCTCTGACAGATAAAACATGAACTGCACGAGGGATCTTTATTTGCAATTTTAGCGGACAAGAATAACGATGTATCTAAAAGTAGCTAGTGGCTGTTTGCTTAAGGTACGTAAATATGGGGACTGTGAGAGAACTCTGTTCGCTGTTGCCCTTGTAGACACAGACAAAATGACGGCTGATGCAATAACAAGCTGTCACACCTTTTGAGCTAGACCCCAACCTTTGCGTTGGTTTTGGATTTGGTGGTGCCTCAGTAAAGGCATGGCATAAGGGGGGTGTTCAAGACATTCTAAAGGGCACCTTTCAAAATGCCATATACGTGCGCTCTCATAGATTAAACCTAGTCCTGTCAGCTGTGGCACGAACATTGCCGGATGCCTCAACTTTTTTCGACTCTTTGAACACTTTGCACACCTTCATGTGTGGCAACAAACGTCATGCCCGTTTCCTTAACGTGCAAAGAAAGATGCGGCCTGATCAGAGGTCATTGGAGGACAGGTGTGACACCAGAGGCCTGTACTACAAAGCTGGATTTTCTCTTTAAAAAGATCCTGTCAACATTGGTGCGCGGATCGTGAGAGGAGCGCTTAGGAGAAAAAGAGTTTTTAGGGATAGATGCAATTTTTTAATTGACCAAAATATATATTTAAAAAATTATCCTTGAGGCACATGAGGGATATTATTCTGTATATTATACAGTTGGTTTGACATCCTGAGATCAAAGGGTCAGGGAGCATAATAACTTTATTTATTTATTGTAATTGTAAAAAATTGACGAAAAGATATATTTGTAAAATAATCCTTGAGGCACATGAGGGATATTATTCTGTATATTATACAGTTGGTTTGACATCATTCACTCAAATGGTTGAAGCGCATAATAGGTTTGTATTTTGAATGTTGAATATTAAACTAACTTAATGTCTCTATGAAAGGAAGGGCACTGAGGAAGCGATCTGCCCCAAACGTCTGTGCTGTAATAAAGTGACATTGTGTGATCAGAGTGCTGTCCGTTTATATTGTCTGATAAATTAATATTGTATGATCTCATGAATTTACACATTAACAGAGTCAGCTATTTTCTGCCAGCATTGCTTCCTGGCTTTTGCTGCAGCATCAGTGTTGCTTTTGGCCTGGATGATGTGATTGAATTCTTCATATTTTTGAATAATAATTGTCTGCTCCTCCATGGTAAAGTAGTCTGCTCTGCAGGGTTTCTCCATGTTTGTGATTGGTCAGACGCTGCAAACACCTCCCCTTTATGTGAACGCGCAGAGATCCAGATTGGAAAACCCTGGGTTCAATGACCGAGTTGATAACCAGCTTCGTAGTACCGCTTATCCAGATTGTGAATGTCTGGGTAAATCACCATGGTAACGGAGAGATATCCCGGGTATGTTAATCCAGCTTCGTAGTACAGGCCTCTGATCTGTCGCGCTCCTCCTCCTGCCTGTATGAGTGTGTGTGCGCCTTTACTTCTGCTAAAGGTATGTGTGTCTCTCCCGCAACCGTATCACTTTCAGTTTAATTGAATTGTGCTAACATTATGTTTTGATCAGGTGGAACCACAGGTCGGACTGCTGCTGCTTTGTCTCGGCTCTCTTTGCCAGCTCGCCTTTCGCTTTGCCTGCTTGTTGCTGTTGCTCTGTCTCTCCAAAATAACACTCTTGCTGCAGTCTGGTTGCCACAGCAGCTTTGCATGGCATAGCCACGCATGCTTGGGCTGAGTGACTTACTTTAATGGTTTAGTTGTATGAGTGTGAAGTGTGGGTTGTATGAATTAATTTGGGTTATTTGATTTCTTTTTTTTTTTTGTGTTCAATTAGATTGTAAATTGTGTATTTTCTTTGAATTAAGTGTATTGCTTTAGTTTCTTTTATTTGGATATTTGAAAAAGGGTTTAGTTATATTTGTGTACATTTCTATTCCTAAATTTAATCTGTTCATTAATTGTTTTTATTCCTTTTGAGTTGCAACCCCATTAATTTATCCCTGTTTCAGTGTTGGAGGCCGGTGGTGGTGGTGGTGTCCCCCCTCGTCTGGTGTGCTGTGCTCCCTGGTGCTGGTTACTTCAGTGTGTGGGTGACCCTTTTTCTATTTAATTAGTTATTTTGGGTGAACCACTCCCCGTCCACTAACACTTATCCACCCGGTAAGCCTCTGACCCGGACTAGTTCCCCTTTCCTGGTGTGAGTGACTTTGACCATTTTATTATTTTAATAGATTGTAATAAAAATATTTTTATACCTTGAACCACATCTCAAAGCCAAGTGAATAGAACGAACCTGTGTGTCTACTCTCTGGGTGAAATTCCCTTTACCTTTTAAATTTCTTAAGCATATTTGACATCTGTTAGTAACTTACCCTACCCTCGCCACATTAAGATAAAATAAGATATTCCTTCATTAGTCACACAATGGGGAAATGTATTACCAGTGATTAGTACAAACAACACTTGAAATATTAAAATTTGTTATTTTACATAAAACCTTGTCTGAAAAAGTATACGTGGAAAATACATGTAGTGTAGTTTTTCACACATTTGCATAAATGCTACAAACTCAACCTCACTGTAGAGACCAGGGCCAGTTTAAAAAATATAAAAAGATATATACACTCACTGGCCTCTTTATTAGGTACACCTGTGTAATCTAATTCAATCCAATACAACAGCTCTGCTTTAAATTCTACATTTATGAACATTGTTAAGAATGTGATAATTCTACTACTACTATGTTTATTACTGAGGTCATAGTGGGTGATGGTGGTGTATTAAGGTGCATTATATTGAATGGTGTTCCTAATATTTTGTCCACTCCATTAACATACATCAGAGGGGCAAAATATTAGGAACACCAGTCAATATAAAGCACCTTAGTACACCAGAACTTAGTACAACCTTTATAAAGTATAAATATGACATTTTTTGACATGTGGAAACTTCAAAAAAGTAAAATTTATAGCAGATGTATATTAATTTACTGAGAGGGAGAAAAGTATATATGTAAGACTAATAGTTAAAAAAATATAGATACGATATAAAGATTCTATTTTCTGGCACCTGAAGCTTAGCTGAGATGTATTCAAAAGAAAGTGAATTCAATTCAAAAACAGCACTTATTTTATTTTCTCAAAATCAAATAATGTTTCTCATGAATCTTCAGAATAATTTATTAACTACAGCACAGCATGGGATTTCTCACATTATCTTGTTGAGAGAATTTAATGACTAACCCTAACCCAGCTTTTATGTGTCTCTATCTTTGTGTTACCTTCTACTTTACCAGCTATCCATGATAAACATATGCCACAGTTCTCATGACATCAGCAAAACGTTTGGCTTATATAAAGAAGGTCATTCATGTGTATCCACTTTTCCCTGAAGGCATCAACAGACAGCACAATGAGGGCAGCTTTGGCTTTGCTGCTTTGCCTGTTGGTTTCACAGCCTCTTGAGATGCAAGCAAGTGAAGACGAGGAGACCAAACTTCATGATGTCCTGACTGACTTAAAGCAATCTTTGAATGATCAGTCCATTTACCAGACCAGTACTAACCCTGATATCTGGGTGGAGATGAGGTTGCTGAGAGACATGGTGGTGGAGCAGAAGGTGGAGCTGAGGAACATGGAAACCAGGCTGAGAGAAACAGAGATGCAGGCAGATGAGCAGAAGTTGGATCTCCTCCTCACTAAAGCCAGCTTGGAGGAGCTGAAAAGAGATCACACTGCCATGAAGGAGAAACTGACAAACAGTGAAAAGCAAGTACATGAACTGAAGAAAGAAAACATGCAGCAGTCCACTGAGCTGTCAGATCTCAAACTGAGACTTAATGCCAGTGAACAGCAAGTGGAAACCCTGAAGGTTGATCTTGAAAACCAGAAAGGTGAACTGTTGTCCACACAAGCCAGAGTGGAAATCAGTGAAGAAGAGCTGCGACTCCTAAAACCTAAGATGGATGAGGTGCAGGCCCAGAACGCAGCCCAAGAAGAGCAGCTTTCATCTTTGAGGGTTCGCATGAACACTACTGAGAGCCAAGTGGACAGTCTAGTCAAAGAGAGTACAAAGGTGGCATTTTATACTGCTTTGACAGACTCAGGACATGTAGGACCTTACAATACTCCAACAGTCCTCAGGTTCAGCAAAGTCTTCACTAATGTTGGTAATGCCTACAGTCCAACCACTGGCTACTTCACTGCACCTGTGAAAGGAGTGTACTATTTTAGATTTACAGTATGTGGTAATATGGATTCTGGTGGTATGGGTGTGCAACTATTACATAATGAGAAATCTGTATTAAGGAATTCACAAGCAAGGTATGATGGGTATCCTGAGTATCTGTCAAATGCTGTTATTCTTGAGCTGAATGTGGATGATGAGATACATTTGGTCCTCCCAGCGGGGTATGCACTCATGGATAATTTAAACAGTCACACTACATTCAGTGGATTCCTGCTTTTTAATATGTGATGTTAATCCAATAAGTAATCAAGTAATCTTGTAGAATAACAGAGATGAGAACTAAAATGAATAATTTTCAGAGTCAATGTAAAATATTCATTATGTGCTCTGATTATCCGAACATCTTTATAATCATCCAAATAAATACATATTTTTCACTCATGTACATTGCTGTTTGTTGTTTGTTTTGTTTTATCTAAAAAGTCTTTCAGTGTACTTTTCACGACACATGTGAACTATTATATGTAAAAAAATATTTTTTTTTATTTTGTAAATAAATCATGATGTGGGCTTATTTGGAGCTTAAATGTTGTCACAATATCAATTAAGTCCATTCCAGACTTTAGACTTCTTTCATAATATATGTTTATTTTATATTCCAAAATCTACATGAACTAATCAATACATTTTCAAATGAGAGATAAATCTCAGATAAATAATATTAAATTATTTACCTTATAAATCATGTCATTATTCATGAAAAACACCTGAACTTAGATTTTGGTGTTTAATGGGTACACTTACCCTAAAAGCTGTAAACATTGGTTGGAACATTGGAAAAGTGATCAAATGTAATAAGTTACATCACTTTGATTACATAAATGATATAATTACATTGCTTTTGACATAGAGTAACGAGTAATCGGTAACCTATTACATTTCCAAAGTAACCTTCCCAACCCTGGCTGTCTTTCCTGTGACCTCAAGGCCCATGCTTGACCCCAAATATGGAAAACTGCCTAATACACAGGAGCTCTCAATTACCAACCAACCCACACATCATTCCTGTAAACCCACAGTACCCACACAAACTAAATACCACCAGGCATATAATGTAATGCCAATCATAATGATATTAATATCAATAATAATTACAATAGTAATAATAATAATTAGAGTAATAACAGTAGTACTACTAAGTAATGTTATCAATCTTAATATATACAACATGATACAATGTATCACAATAAGTTCAGCCTAATGTAAAAACCCACAATAAAGTTAGGTATTTCATTTTCCTGAAAGGATGCTCTCTGAAATTAAGACAAAATAAAGCTGCATTTGTCTGACAGCCCTTGTTAACTAGTTCTGATATATTTGGTCTACAAATGTGTCCTGACCAGGGACTCAGCCTGTGTTTACTGTGTTCTATGAACTCATGTCATACCACATTTCACCACTGGGTGTCCCCAGTGATCCTCCCTCCTCTGTACATGACCTGCTAGAAACATCAGGAGGAGAGTGCTCTTTGTGTAGTTTGAAGCTGTTCCTGGCTGTTACCTGTTTTTCCAGACTTGTTCTAAATGTCTGCCTCTATAAAAGTGTTACACTCCGACTAAAACCTGAGAAAAATATTCCATTGGAAACATTTAAATATGATTCATCAAGTGTAGGCGAGGCAAGGCAAGGCAGTTTTATTTATATAGCGCATTTCATACACAATGGCAACTCAATATGCTTTACATAAAACAGAGAAACATGTAAGTGTAAATATAGGTAGATACAGTGTCTATGTAAAAAGAGCCCAAAACATTGTGGATCTATGTTAGGCTACAAGACTTAATAAATGGCTCCAAACTTGACTCCAATATGTCTGCTTCTATGTTGATTTTCTCTGTTTGTTTCTCTACAGTGAAGCTGTGGACTGAAAGGTTGTCATAATTGACCTATATACTGTACCCGTGACAATACAGGGGGCTGTGTTGATGGGTTTAGGTACCACTGAAATATAGAAGTCCAGCTGAAGTAATAGATGTGTTTTAAGTCTTATCAGGCACAGTTTATACAATTATAATACAGACAGTAATAAACAGAAATACTTTGTAATGGCTGCATTTGAGTTTTCTCAACCTTTTACAGTTTTACACTGTATCCAAGTAGATTTGATTAGATGTGTGATATTCAATTCATATCTTATCATATGTTTTAAAATGCTACTAGTCACCTGTGTTTCAAATGTAAGATATTCCTTTATTAGTCACACAATGGGGAAATGTATTACCAGCGATTAGTACAAACAACACTTGAAATATGAAAATGTGTTATTTTATGTAAAACCTTAATCTGTTGTGTGGAAAATACATGTAGTGGAGTAGCAATATATACCTCTGAAATGTAGTGCAGTACAAGTTTACAATAGCATGACATGAAAACTACAAATACCTCAAAATTGTACTTCAGCACAATACTTGTGTAAATGTACTGAGTTACATTCCACCACTGGCTCCAAACAGAGTAAATCAACAAAACACAGTGTAAGCCTACAGGTTACACTTGCTGATAATGAACATACTATAAAAAATATCAGTATCATCAGATAAACGTGAGTTTAAGGTTAGAAATGGACTCCATGTTGAAAAATCACAGTCTATGTAAATAAAACAATAATTTCAATACATTCATTAAAAAACAAGAAATACTGACAGTTCCAATGTTTCTCTCTCAGTATCTCACTATATATTTTGTTGGTAGCCTATGTATTTGCATAAAATGAAATTGGATATTTGTCAATCAGAAGAGCACAATGTATTTCTTCAGAGGAAAAACTTCTCTCTATCAGCTACAGCATATTAAACAGACAAATACAGTCACTGCCTTCTATCTGAAAGAGCAAGCAACAGGAGTTGTGGAAAAATAAACAATATATGAGGTGAAAGCAGCTTTCTTTCTGGTTGTGTCTGGTTGAGGTTACTTCTGTGTCAGTCACATGCACTCCTCACACAGAACAGGTTGTTTTAATAATATTGATTATATCTGCCAGTTAAACCCTGCTGTCACCACTCCAAGTGAAGAAAATCCCTCCACATGAAACCAAGTTCCTCAAAGGAGCCAAACACATAATACCATCTTGTGGTGAAAAATGCTTCCCAAGTCATTACAATGAAGACCTTGACTGTTATTTGACATAATGATATGCTGTGAAATAAAGATGTGTGGGGCTTGCTTAACTTCTTTCTAAAAGCAAAGTGTTCAGCTGACTTTCATCATGAGAGCTGCAGCATATGTTGTTGACACACAGTTTGGCAGAGTCTCTAATGAAACAGTACAAGCTGCTTTATTAGGAATTATCTGTCCTGCAAGGCTATGGGAGAAATCCCAAATGGTGTACAAGAGTGTTGTTTCAGCTACAAATGATGCAAACACAAGAAATGGAAAATGTCAAACCTGTGTTTTTCACACATTTGCATAAACACTACAAACTCAACTTCACTGTAGAGACCAGGGCAAATTTTGAGAGGTTTACATGTAAGATATAGTGTATGTATATAGTATATGTAAAGTGTAGATATAATATAGAGATTACATTTTCTGTCCATACTTGGCGGCTGCAGTTTAGCTGAAATGTTATCAAAAGTAAATTACCTAAATAATGAAAACTGAAATAATGTTTCTCATGAATGTCCAGAATAATTCATTAACTACAGCACAGCATGGGATTTCTCACATTATCTTGTTGAGAGAATTTAATGACTAACCCTAACCCAGCTTTTATGTGTCTCTATCTTTGTGTCACCTTCTACTTTATCAGCTATCCATGATAAACATATGCCACAGTTCTCATGACATCAGCAAAACGTTTGGCTTATATAAAGAAGGTCATTCATGTGTATCCACTTTTCCCTGAAGGCATCAACAGACAGCACAATGAGGGCAGCTTTGGCTTTGCTGCTTTGCCTGTTGGTTTCACAGGCTCTTGAGATGCAAGCAAGTGAAGACAAGGAGACCAAACTTCATGATGTCCTGACTGACTTAAAGCAATCTTTGAATGATCAGTCCATTTACCAGACCAGTACTAACCCTGATATCTGGGTGGAGATGAGGCTGCTGAGAGACATGGTGGTGGAGCAGAAGGTGGAGCTGAGGAACATGGAAACCAGGCTGAGAGAAACAGAGATGCAGGCAGATGAGCAGAAGTTGGATCTCCTCCTCACTAAAGCCAGCTTGGAGGAGCTGAAAAGAGATCACACTGTCATGAAGGAGAAACTGACAAACAGTGAAAAGCAAGTAGATGAACTGAAGAAAGAAAACATGCAGCAGTCCACTGAGCTGTCAGATCTCAAACCAAGGCTTGATTCCAGTGAAAAGCAAGTACATGAACTGAAAGCTGAACTGTTGTCCACACAAGCCAGAGTGGAAATCAGTGAAGAAGAGCTGCAGCTCCTAAAACCTAAGATGGATGAGGTGCAGGCCCAGAACGCAGCCCAAGAAGAGCAGCTTTCATCTTTGAGGGTTCGCATGAACACTACTGAGAGCCAAGTGGACAGTCTAGTCAAAGAGAGTACAAAGGTGGCATTTTATGTTGGTTTGACAGAATCAGGAGATGTAGGACCTTACAATACTGACACAGTCCTCAGGTTCAGCAAAGTCTTCACTAATGTTGGTAATGCCTACAGTCCAACCACTGGCTACTTCACTGCACCTGTGAAAGGAGTGTACTATTTTAGATTTACAGTATATGGTCATAAGAGCAATGGCAAAATGGGTGTGCAACTATTTCACAATGAGAAATCCGTATTGTTTAACTGGCAAACATTATATAATGCGTATCCTGAGTTTCTGTCGAATGGTGTTATTCTTGAGCTGAATGTTGGTGATGAGTTACATTTGGTCCTCCCAGAAGTGTGTGCAATCTATGATGATGTAAACAGTTACAGCACATTCAGTGGATTCCTGCTTTTTAATATGTGATGTCAATCCAATAAAATGTGGAATTATCCAGTAGAATAACAGAGATGAGAACTAAAATAAATAAGGACTTTTGGCCTTCCTGTATAATTTTCAGAGTCAATGTAAAATATTCATTATTGTTGTTATTGTTGCATAGTGTTGCGATTGTCAGAACATCTTTATAATCATCCAAATAAATACATATTTTTCACCCATGTACATTGCTGTTTGTTGTTTGTTTGGTTTTTTCTAACAAGTCTTTCAGTGTATTTTTCATGACACATACAGTATGAACTCCAGTATTATATGTAAAGATTTGCAAAATAAAATTATATGTTATTATAACACTCCTAGTAGCATTTTAGGGATCATGATGTGGGCTTATTTGGAGCACGCATGGGCTTAAATGGTGTCACAGTATAAGCCCATGCCAGAGTTTTGACTTTTTTCATAAAATATCTTTCTTATATTCCAAAATCTACATGATCGTCCATGATAATGTAAGTGTGGGAAAATGATTCTTCTTTATAATTTGGCTGGTGACATGTGCTTTGTTTTACTGTTTCATATCAGCATTAGGCGCGGTTTGAGGAGATTTAAATGCAGACAATATGACTAAATTCCTACTATAGAAGTTATTATTAGTCTGTATAGTTCGATATTGTGTGGTGTTTCATTGCTAGTTTGAGTGATTTAAGAAGTGTATTGTTTAATTGAAAGGAGGTCATGTAAAGTCTGTAGCAGCATTTGACCAACAGAGGGCAGTGTTTACCCATGTAACAGGCCACAGGGGCAGTGGGAAGTGGACTAATGTTTGTCTAATATGCAGTAGTGTAACTAGCTGCCTATTGCTGCCTATTGTGTTTGATTATTACACTGATATTTCTGTTTAATGATGGCAGCCTCTGTAAGATTTAATTTGTTGATAGTAAGGTTAGGTGACCAGTTTATTTAATATGTTAGTTTGGATGTAAATATGATTTACCGAGGTAACGTATGTCTGAACTTTGGTTTTTATTTCCCTTTTCAGAACCACATTATCACAAGTTTAGTCAACTAAGCCCTGTTGTGAATAAGAGCTCTGTGCTTTGCTGTGCCTCCAATTCGACTGAATAAAGTGCCATAAATGAATACTGGGATCCTGTCAAATGCATTCTGACCGATGCACCTAGGCGAATATCCATCTCTGCACCAGTTCATACAGTCCAACTAATTAACTCCACTTTAGTGTGTGTGTGTGTGTGTGTGTGTGTGTGTGTGTGTGTGTGTGAATAAAAACCCTTAGAAATTTAAAAATCATAGTGAAAGACTTTTTTACTGAAATTCTCAAACATTTCAACATCACAGTTCAAACTTCAACATACATTTACCAAAAAAAATCTCCTGATCTCCTGAAGTCTGATGATTTTAAGTTCAAAAAAGTTCACAAAGCTGTTTTGCCAACACACAACCTTTGCATACTGTATTATGCCCTTCCATGTAAACTCTCAACCTGTGGAGAATGCTGATAATAAATAGAAGAAAAACAACAAGAGCATTCAGTTTTTTATTTGATGGCAGATTTGTATGTGCCCAGTTTTAATGCTTCTGATATTTGAATAATCAAGAAAATATTCTGTTGGATTTGACTGAGTTAAAAGTTAAATGAGCAATGTCCTTTATTCAGCTTTGGAGCCATTCAAAGTCTGGTAAGGTGGAATCAGGAACTTCCATGACTCATCCCAACCTGAGAGCTTGATGTGCATCTGCTTTATTAGGCCATTAGGCAGAACCAATAACCTCCAAGATTCTTCCCACTCTTCAAAGAACTTGTCTGTGGATTCATCCTCTAGCTTAATCTTCATTACTGAGCTAGAGCCTGTCTTTGGACGTGGTTGAGTTTTACCTAACAAGTGGCACCCTGCCCACAACTCTAACCCTAACCCATCCATGACCAGTCATCTTGATGTTAAATGGCCATTTTTTCCAATGGAGTTTGGCGGCCGGCTCACAAAACTCCCAACAATTAAACTAAACAGCGCTAATCAAATATGAAGCAATATTCTGTTATTGCGTTTCCCATTTCTTGCCTGAAACGTCTTCAGACACTGTTAATACACTGACTTCACGTACGTTTAAGATAACTTACCTTCACATTTGCAAGTTGCAACAAAACAGCAAAACTACAGAAAGGTTACATTACCTGCCCGGGAAGACGAGCTCCACACAGGAAGTAAAACCAACATAAGTGAGGCAAGTGCAGTAATGTAATAACCCCCAATATTTCACTTTTGGAAAGGTGTCTAACCTTAACATTAAAACAAATGTACTTGTTTACTTAATTTCATAAGAATAGAGTGAGGAGATATAAACAACACTCAAGGGACATGCTCATAGACTGTAAAAAGAATGGACGTAGCACCCGTGACGTCACCCATTGGTTTGGGGGAGTGTGTTTTGTGCTTCTACTATGGGCATTAGGACTGCGCCATCTTGGATTTTAGTGGGTGTGTACTTTCCATATTTGGAGGAGAGGCGATAACTCTACGGGTCAGCCGGCCGAGATCCCGCCCACTGAACTCGAAATAACCGCGCCGAACTGAGCTAGCCTAAGGCTAATCAGCTAGGCTAGGCTAACAAGCAGCTACTGGCAGCAGCTACACGGCAGTCCAGCCTCCAGCACAGCGACCTGACAGCGACCGACCCAACCGCAGGTAACGTTAAGTTCCTTATATAAAAACATAACGCCGCAACACTTGAAATAATGATTAATGTTTTATTGAGGTTATATTACATAAGAAATAAAGTTAAATAAGTCCGCTGGGGACCAAAACTCATCTTAACCCTCAGATCCTGTTAGAAATGACTAACGGCCTCCTGTTGTTTTCAAAAACACACCATGATAAAGTTAAAATAGGTATTACAATATATATTTTTTTGTTGCTTAGGGTTAGGTGTCTTCTAATGAATGATGTGTAATTTTATCAATATTTTTTATAATTTAACCCTTTCATGGCCTGTTTTAGTGAGGGACCGCTAATATCCATCATAAAAAATGTTGAAAAACTGCAATAAAATTTAAAGAAAAAGTTTCCTCCAACTATTATGAGAACAGTCATATGTCTGCCTTTGAACGGGGCCAACATTGATTTGTTTGCTTATAGTTCGCTGGAGCATTTTTTAAATTTTATATGGCCATGTACTGTACAGTTTTTTGTGACATGTCGGCTAAAAGGCATGATCACGTGACTTTCTGTGTAAAAAACATGACATCATAATACACATATGGCTAGAGAAGAGTTAAAAGACCATCTGTTACGACCCCGATTGTGTCTAGGGGTGGGGACGTAACAAATAAAACAACACAACAAAAATATAAACTCAAACACAAGGGATCCAAAACAAAAACTCAATTTATTAACTAGTAAACTAAAGACGAGCTTCCAAAAAACAAGGGAAACCGATGAGTGGCAGACAAACCACACCGCTGGTCAGGAACACCAGGAACACCAGGAACTAGCACACAGCTCAGTTCAGTACACAGCTCAGTTCAGTACACAGCTCAGTTCAGCACACAGCTCAGTTCAGCACACAGCTCAGAAGTCAACTGCCAGGGCCTGGATATCAGCTCCACAGGTTTTTAAGCTGTCAGCCTGATGAGCCACAGCTGATGCCAATCACCAATCAGTGGTGAGGAAAGGGGGCGGTACCTGCAGAAAAGGAAAAGGAAGCAAGAAACCACAGAAACCACACGGCACGTAACACCCCCACCCATAAAAATCAACCCCACCTCCCATAAACATCCCACAAGATGTCCCAACAAAACAGCAACAACAAAGCTTGCACACCAGGTGACACCACACCAGCCTGATGTAGCACCGCTCCAAGGGCACGAGTATCCACCTTGACCTGCCGACAACAAAAACATGGTCACCATCATCATCTCAGTCAGATAGCACAAAACACCACACAGCATGTAACACCACAGACTGAAACTCTGAAATGGCAGCCTGCCACACTGCTGTCCAGAAGACATCACATCACCAACCCCCTCAGAGGTTGCACACACAAGCAAAGGGTCAGCTGCCTGTGCAGTGATGAGCGTCTTAGGGTTCAGGGGCAAGGGAGTTGCAGAAGCAACCACAGGATCAGTTGCCTTCTCCGGTTCCTTCAACCTGCAGTTCACTGAATTGCCAATAGAGGGCAACACCTCCACTAAAACACCAGGGTGCTGGTTGAGTTGACCCTCCTGCTTAGACTCAGGTTCGGTGACAACCTCAGGCACAGGATACACCTTACCACCAGCTATGTCATTTCCCATGATGAAGTCTATGCCATCGATGGGAAAACAGGTGCGGACACCAACAGGGAAGAAACCCGTGGCTAAACCAGATTGTATATGTACACGATGTAGGGGTGCAGGAACTAAACCCATTTCAATCCCTCTTACGACCACAGCACTCACCTCAGGCTTGACAGCTGCAGGTAGGACACTGTCAAGAATAAGAGACTGCGAACATGCAGTGTCACGCAAGACTCTAACAAGACGCTGGTCCTCCGGCTTTCCTGTGGCAGACACGAAACAGGAGAAAGTAAACGGCTTAAAACAGTTGTCAGGTACTCCAGACAGGTTGGAGGTGTCACTGGGGGACGTTGTGATCAGCCCCACCCCTTTCGGTTTCAATGGAGCCCCCTGGTTCCAGGCAGGGCAGTTGGCAATCAAGTGACCTGTCTCACGGCAGAAAAAACACTGTCTCTCAGACTTGGGGGAGGTGGAACCCTCAGCACTGGGTACCGGTGATCTAGGCCTTGGAGAAGACCACTCACGATCGACCGGTTCACGCCTAACAAACATGTTCTTATGTGTTAACATGAACTCATCTGCCAGAGTGGCCGCCTGCTGCAGAGTGGTCACCTTCTGTTCATTCAGATACACCGCGGTGCGCTCTGAGACACAGTTTTTAAACTCCTCTAGCAGCATTAACTCACGTACTGAAACAAGATCATTTGCTTTACTTGCAGCACACCACCTGTCAAACAACATCCCCTTCTCTCTGGCAAAGTCAATATGGGTCTGGTTCTGGGCTTTACTGAGACCGCGGAAACGCTGTCTGTAGGCTTCCGGCACAAGCTCATAAGCATGTAGGATAGCGCTTTTAACCTGCTCATAGTCTAGCCCATCCTCCACCGACAACGATGAACAAGCCTCCTGAGCCCTGCCTGTCAACCTGCACTGCAGCAGAATAGCCCACACATCTGTCGGCCAGCGTAGCGCAGCGGCAATACGCTCAAACGCGCAAAAGTAGGACTCAATCTCTGCTTCACGAAATGTAGGGACTAAGGAAATGTGTTTGCTCACGTCGAAGGAGAAAGTAGGGCCCGATGAAGCTTGGACCTCCGAGGACAGAGCTGCACGGGCCTGCACCTCCACCTGTCGCAGCCTGACAGCAGTGTCTGCCTCCAGCCTCTTCAGCTCTATCTCCCTCCGAAACTGATACTCGCGCTCACGCTCACGCTCCTCCTTTTCCAACTGCAGTCGGGCTAGTCGGATTTTTAATCTGGCATCCAATTTGGAGCCAGGGCTAGACTCAGCAGAGAAAGGAACAAAGGTCGGCAACGTCACTGGCTTCACGATAACCTGATCCCCCTTCATGCCCGGAGTAAAACTAACCGGCTGTCTGGCAGTCCCTCCAGTCGGATGACCTGAGCAGACCGCTGCCGAAAACTCATCCGCTTCCTGGTGACTTACACCCAGGGAAGCTTCTGCCTCGACCGCAGCCTCAGGGGCCGGAAAACTCACCACTCCCCTAGCCAACAAACCCTCCAGAACAACGGCTCTGAGCTCTGCTTTCGGGAGAGACCGTGACACATCAATCACATAGTAACCTGCAATCTCATGTAAGTCACTCTTCCTGCATTTATCCAACGCAGTCAGAGACGGGTTGGAGACAAACACCTGTATGTCAAACGTTGCCATGCTTCCCACTCAACTTGGGAAAAGCAGGACACACACACACAGTAACCACACAGCAACCCACCACCGGAGACAACCACAGCAAATATGACACCGGAGACCAAACAGCAATGGTGCAATAACCAAACCAAACCTCCCCAGAACCTGCCTAACACAAACTTACCTAACTATCTTCTGAGGCGTGCCGGGCTCGAGGCGTCTTACAGGCCTAAACATCAGCGGCCGAAACCCTGACAAGCCAGCCCCCTCTGGAGAATAAAATTCCCCGCCTGGAGTTAACCCCGAAAATAAAAAAGGCAAAACAACAAAAGAGTGCCCGTTGGAAAGGCCGATTACTCAGCCCAGCTGGACACTCACCTGACTTAACTGGGGAAGCCACACACCACACACCACAGGCTGACGGCACTCAGACACCACTACTCACCGTGAAACACACCGGACCACGCTCCCGGACGAGCCCCCAAATCTGTTACGACCCCGATTGTGTCTAGGGGTGGGGACGTAACAAATAAAACAACACAACAAAAATATAAACTCAAACACAAGGGATCCAAAACAAAAACTCAATTTATTAACTAGTAAACTAAAGACGAGCTTCCAAAAAACAAGGGAAACCGATGAGTGGCAGACAAACCACACCGCTGGTCAGGAACACCAGGAACACCAGGAACTAGCACACAGCTCAGTTCAGTACACAGCTCAGTTCAGTACACAGCTCAGTTCAGTACACAGCTCAGTTCAGCACACAGCTCAGTTCAGCACACAGCTCAGAAGTCAACTGCCAGGGCCTGGATATCAGCTCCACAGGTTTTTAAGCTGTCAGCCTGATGAGCCACAGCTGATGCCAATCACCAATCAGTGGTGAGGAAAGGGGGCGGTACCTGCAGAAAAGGAAAAGGAAGCAAGAAACCACAGAAACCACACGGCACGTAACACCATCATACTTTTTACTAGACCTCAATCGACCAAGGGAAAGTAGATAGTTAGATCGGAGTTTTGAAAAAAGCGCCAAATCTCGCAGCCGTCTCCCTCACGTATTTTACCCGGGTGGCGATGCACCATTCTCGGGGAGCGCTCTAGGAGTATCCGCTATCTGTTTCTCCAGACCTGGAGATTCTGGAACTGGTTCTCACACAGATTTTTTTTATGGCAAATTTTGATAAAATGTTAAATCTGGTGAAAATCAGAGACAACTTCACTTCCAGTATCATCAGCCCGATGAAATCCCTCAGTTCGACCCCCCCCCCCCCCCCAGCGCGCCCCAGTTGCGGCTCCGGGGGCGTTGAGTCCCCTGGGGGCAGCGCGAGTAGCTTCAGCTACCCCGGGAGCCGCGATAAACTGAGAATTATAAGGTGCAGACTATGATGCAGACAGGAGATCTTTTAGGAGCATGATGTACCTTGCAAAAGCCACCTCTCTGCAACCTATGAACATTATAGCATGATCACAGCCAGATGAAAAATCTGATAAAATGTGGCAACAGGATCTGAGGGTTAAACGTTACTACTCTGTGAAATTACTATGTAGAATAATGTAAAGAAAGTCTGTTAAGCAGTTCATACACTTAATGTTTTTTAAAAGAAGTGAGATACAGGGTCCTCACATGACAGGGATAGATATAGATACATCGACTCAATAGTATATTTAATTGTTAAATTGTGTTCAACTTAAACAGCCTCAGCAATAAAATGCATCATATGCATTGATTCATCAGTGATATCAATCCACAAACATTCTATAACAGTAAAACAGAGAGGGACCGTTTTTACTTTTATACTTAATTGCATTTTGCAGATAAAACTTAATGTTAACACTTTCACAAAAGTGAGGTTTTGAATGCAGGTCTTTGTAATGTATAGTAGTAGTGTAGTGTCTTTGTAGTGGAGTATTTTCACAGTGTGGTATTAGTAGGCTACTTTTACTGAAGTAAGGCATTTCAATACTTTGTACACCACTGGTTACAAGATGTTTGTCTTTCTTTATATTTAGAAAATAGAAAAGAAAGCTGCCCAGGCCCCAGACCAGGCCCCGGCCAGGCACCCAGGCCCCGTCCAGCCTCTGCCGGTTGCCCAGACCAGGCCCCGCCCAGCTTCCACGCCCGGGCCACCTGCAGCAAGGACTACAGCCTCACATAGGGCGCTCCACCAACTGAGCCAAACACTGGCCCTATTTTTTATTTTATTTTAAAAGCTTATTATTATTTATTATATATACTGTTTGTTCATTGTCTGTTCATTTAAAGAGTACCTCGTGTTCAAATAAATTATTTTCATAATTGCACTACTTTTGTCTTCTACACTTATTGAAAATGTTAAAAATGTTGTAGTCAGTTAAAAGGAATATCAACTTAAACACAAATATTAACCATTAAAGCTCAAGTTTTTACCCACCAATTGCAAAGTTTTACTAAAAATTGTAAAAATTCTCACAACAGTGTTTCTGTTTTCTGACCTTTCCAGGGTTCTCATGGAACCTTAGAAAGTCTTTACCAGTACATTTTTTTTATTTTTTCAAATGTGCTAAATCATATGTCTATGTCTTACCTTTACTAACGGTACAACTCTAATATGTAGATAATTATCTACTTGCATGAGAAATCTCTCCACATGATTAACTGATTTTAATAAGGTTTAAGATGCATGTTATATATCTAGTTTTAAGAAAGTCAGAAAAAAGAACATTTCTGAGTATCTGTGACAACAGGTGGCAGGCAGACGCTGAGTTCATGCTCAATACAGATTTTATTGAAAGCACAGGGGAGGATTGGGGCTGGAGAGCAGGGTCCAGTTCTGTCTCCTCATGCTGACGACCCACTTGTCCAGCCTGTCCGGATCACCTAGAGGGAAACTTTAAAATGACACATATAGATGCTCAGCAACTTATAGACCAGAGGTCACAAACCTTTTTGATACTAACAGCTATTTGAGGATTTGGAGTAATAAAAAGGGCTTTGCTTGATAAAAAGTTCCTAAATAACAAAGTTACACAGTTCACCTTTAATAATAATACCAACAATAAATATAATAAGAAATATATATTGTATTTGTTTATGGGTGGCCTGATCTTGATTTTGAACATGATTAACGATTTCTGAAATCAGTATCACCAATACAATACAGATCACACATTCTCTGGATTACAAGCTTGCTTTTTGCAGTGTGGCATTAATTAGGCTATTAATTTAAGTTACTCTTGACACTGTATATAAGTATTATTAATTGAAAGATAATAATAATATTAAATTAAAGATAATACAGAACATTATGTATATTCTATATTATATCCCGCATTAAACGGACTGAGAGCACAAAACACACCGCAACAGCAGCTAACATTAGCTGCTCTGGTCATCTGTCTGTATCAGCAGAGACCATGAGTCGGTAATAAAGTCATTATACAGTGCCAAAATCCAGGTAACATATATTTTATACAGTCTATGAGTAAAATAGTACTACAGTTTACTCACCGAAAAAACTGCAACACAGAATCCTTTGTCGGTCGGTTAGTACAATCAACAGCACAACATGCCAGCAAAAAACTACCCGAAAATAGGCAAACAAACACGGACACCGCAGCGCCTGTCTGCTGGATGTAGCCGCGGACCTCTGGGTGTAGCCTAGCCTAGCCTAGCCTAGCCCAGCCGATGCTTTAGCATAGAGCTAACTGCTGGCAACTGTCTGTGAACCTGTGACTCAGTGTAACCACGCCCTAATTTATGCCAGAATTTTAAGCCTAAATGACACTTAAACGGTTGTGATACAAAAAAATTCACCCCCCCCCATAGTGTTCACTGAGGTGGAAACTATCGGTAACGACAAAAAAAATAAAAGGGTCCAGGCTTTAAATATGTTTTTTTAAGCTGTAAAGTCGGCTATTTTAACATGGGGCTCACACATACAAACACAGTAACACACACACACACACTCTCACATACACACACAGTAACACACACACACTCTCACATACACACACAGTAACACACACACACACACTCTCACATACACACACAGTAACACACACACACTCTCACATACACACACAGTAACACACACACAAACACAGTAACACACACACACACACACAGTAACACACACACACACACACTCACATACACACACAGTAACACACACACACACAGTAACACGCACACACACTCTCAAACACACACACAGTAACACACACACACACATACACCCACAGTAACACACACACACACACTCTCACATACACACACAGTAACACACACACACACAGTAACACACACACACACTCAGTAACACACACACACACACTCTCACATACACACACACAGTAACACACACAGTAACACACACACACACAAACACAGTAACACACACACACACACACTCACATACACACACAGTAACACACTCACATACACACACAGTAACACACACACACAGTAACACACACATACACTCTCAAACACACACACACACATATACCCACAGTAACACACACACACACAGTAACACACACACACAGTAACACACACAGTAACACTCACACACAGTAACACACACACACACAGGGAGCAGAGTTGCTGTGTGAGACTGAGGATGAAGATGATGAAAATGATGATGATGATGAAGATCATGTGAGCAGCGTGGTGATGATGATGATGAAGATGAAGATCATGTGAGCAGCGTGGTGAAGATGATGAAGATGATGATGATGAAGATCATGTGAGCAGCGTGGTGAAGATGATGATGATGAAGATGATGAAGATCATGTGAGCAGCGTGGTGAAGATGATGAAGATCATGTGAGCAGCGTGGTGATGATGATGATGATGATGAAGATGATGAGGATCATGTGAGCAGCGTGGTGATGATGATGATGATGATGAAGATGAAGATCAGGTGAGCAGCGTGGTGATGATGATGATGATGATGAAGATGATGATGAAGATCATGTGAGCAGCGTGGTGAAGATGATGATGATGAAGATGATGAAGATCATGTGAGCAGCGTGGTGAAGATGATGATCATGTGAGCAGCGTGGTGATGATGATGATGATGATGACGATGATGATGATGATGAAGATCATGTGAGCAGTGTGGTGATGGTGATGATGATGATGATGATGAAGATGAAGATCATGTGAGCAGCGTGGTGAAGATGATGATGATGAAGATGATGAAGATCATGTGAGCAGCGTGGTGAAGATGATGAAGATCATGTGAGCAGCGTGGTGATGATGATGATGATGATGATGATGATGATGATGAAGATGATGATTATGAGGATCATGTGAGCAGCGTGGTGAAGATGATGATGATGATGAAGATCATGTAAGCAGCGTGGTGGAGATGATGATGATGATGATCATGTGAGCAGCGTGGTGAAGATGATGAAGATGATGATGATGATGAAGATCATGTGAGCAGCGTGGTGAAGATGATGAAGATGATGACGGTGATGAAGATGAAGATCATGTGAGCAGCGTGGTGAAGATGATGATGATGAAGATGATGAAGATCATGTGCGCAGCGTGGTGATGATGATGATGATGATGATGAAGATGATGAGGATCATATGAGCAGCGTGGTGATGATGATGATGATGAAGATGAAGATCATGTGAGCAGCGTGGTGATGATGATGATGATGATGATGAAGATGATGAGGATCATGTGAGCAGCGTGGTGAAGATGATGATGATGAAGATGATGATGATGAGGATCATGTGAGCAGCGAGGTGAAGATGATGAAGATGATGATGAAGATCATGTGAGCAGCGTGGTGAAGATGATGATGATGATGATGAAGATGAAGATCATGTGAGCAGCGTGGTGATGATGATGATGATGATGATGAAGATGATGAGGATCATGTGAGCAGCGTGGTGAAGATGATGATGATGAAGATGATGAGGATCATGTGAGCAGCGTGGTGAAGATGATGATGAAGATGATGATGACGAGGATCATGTGAGCAGCGTGGTGAAGATGATGATGATGATGATGAAAATGAATATCATGTGAGCAGCGTGGTGAAGATGATGATGATGATGATGATGAAGATGAAGATCATGTGAGCAGCGTGGTAAAGATGATGATGATGAAGATGATGATGAAGATCATGTGAGCAGCGTGATGATGATGATGATGAAGATGATGAAGATGAGGATCATGTGAGCAGCGTGGTGATGATGATGATGATGATGATGATGATCATGTGAGCAGCGTGGTGAAGATGATGATGATGATGATAATCATGTGAGCAGCGTGGTGAAGATGATGATGATGATGATGATCATGTGAGCAGCGTGGTGAAGATGATGATGATGATGAAGATGATGAAGATGAGGATCATGTGAGCAGCGTGGTGAAGATGAAGATGATGATGAAGATGAAGATCATGTGAGCAGCGTGGTGAAGATGATGATGATGATGAACATGAAGATGATGAGGATCATGTGAGCAGCGTGGTGAAGATGAAGATGATGATGAAGATGATGAAGATGATGATCATGTGAGCAGCGTGGTGATGATGATGATCATGATGAAGATGAAGATCATGTGAGCAGCGTGGTGATGATGATGATGATGATGATGAAGATGATGAGGATCATGTGAGCAGCGTGGTGAAGATGATGATGATGAAGATGATGAAGATGAGGATCATGTGAGCAGCGTGGTGAAGATGATGATGATGATGATGAAGATGAAGATCATGTGAGCAGCGTGGTGAAGATGATGATGATGATGATGAAGATGAAGATCATGTGAGCAGCGTGGTGAAGATGATGATGATGAACATGAAGATGATGAAGATGATGATCATGTGAGCAGCGTGGTGAAGATGATGATGATGATGATGAACATGAAGATGATGAAGATCATGTGAGCAGCGTGGTGAAGATGAAGATGATGATGAAGATGATGAAGATGAAGATCATGTGAGCAGCGTTGTGATGATGAAGATGATGAAGATGAGGATCATGTGAGCAGCGTGGTAAAGATGATGAAGATGATGAAGATGAGGATCATGTGAGCAGCGTGGTGATGATGATGATGATGATGATGATCATGTGAGCAGCGTGGTGAAGATGATGATGATGATCATGTGAGCAGCGTGGTGAAGATGATGATGATGATGATGATCATGTGAGCAGCGTGGTGAAGATGATGAAGATGATGAAGATGATGATCATGTGAGCAGCGTGGTGATGATGATGATGATGAAGATGAAGATCATGTGAGCAGCGTGGTGAAGATGATGAAGATGATGATGAAGATCATGTGAGCAGCGTGGTGAAGATGATGATGATGATGAAGATGATGAAGATGAGGATCATGTGAGCAGCGTGGTGAAGATGATGATGATGATGATGAAGATGAAGATCATGTGAGCAGCGTGGTGAAGATGATGATGATGAACATGAAGATGATGAAGATGAGGATCATGTGAGCAGCGTGGTGAAGATGATGATGATGATGATGATGATGATGATGAAGATGAGGATCATGTGAGCAGCGTGGTGAAGATGATGATGATGATGATGATGATGAAGATGAAGATCATGTGAGCAGCGTGGTGAAGATGATGATGATGATGAAGATGATGAAGATGAGGATCATGTGAGCAGCGTGGTGAAGATGATGATGATGATGATGATGAACATGAAGATGATGAAGATCATGTGAGCAGCGTGGTGAAGATGAAGATGATGATGAAGATGATGAAGATGAAGATCATGTGAGCAGCGTTGTGATGATGATGATGATGAAGATGAGGATCATGTGAGCAGCGTGGTGGTGATGATGATGATGATGATGATGAAGATGAGGATCATGTGAGCAGCGTGGTGAAGATGATGAAGATGATGATCATGTGAGCAGCGTGGTGAAGATGATGATGATGATGAAGATGATGAAGATGAGGATCATGTGAGCAGCGTGGTGAAGATGATGATGATGATGATGAAGATGAAGATCATGTGAGCAGCGTGGTGAAGATGATGATGATGATGAAGATGATGAAGATGAGGATCATGTGAGCAGCGTGGTGAAGATGATGATGATGATGATGATGATGAAGATGAAGATCATGTGAGCAGCGTGGTGAAGATGATGATGATGATGAAGATGATGAAGATGAGGATCATGTGAGCAGCGTGGTGAAGATGATGATGATGATGATGATGAACATGAAGATGATGAAGATCATGTGAGCAGCGTGGTGAAGATGAAGATGATGATGAAGATGATGAAGATGAAGATCATGTGAGCAGCGTGGTGAAGATGATGATGATGATGATGATGAAGATGAGGATCATGTGAGCAGCGTGGTGAAGATGATGATGATGATGAAGATGATGAAGATGAAGATCATGTGAGCAGCGTGGTGATGATGATGATGATGAAGATGAGGATCATGTGAGCAGCGTGGTGATGATGATGATGATGATGATGATGATGATGAAGATGAGGATCATGTGAGCAGCGTGGTAAAGATGATGATGAAGATGATGAAGATGAGGATCATGTGAGCAGCGTGGTGATGATGATGATGATGATGAAGATGATGAAGATGAGGATCATGTGAGCAGCGTGGTGATGATGATGATGATGATGAAGATGAGGATCATGTGAGCAGCGTGGTGATGATGATGATGATGATGATGATGATGAAGATGAGGATCATGTGAGCAGCGTGGTGAAGATGATGAAGATGATGATCATGTGAGCAGCGTGGTGAAGATGATGATGATGATGAAGATGATGAAGATGAGGATCATGTGAGCAGCGTGGTGAAGATGATGATGATGATGATGAAGATGAAGATCATGTGAGCAGCGTGGTGAAGATGATGATGATGATGAAGATGATGAAGATGAGGATCATGTGAGCAGCGTGGTGAAGATGATGATGATGATGATGAAGATGAAGATCATGTGAGCAGCGTGGTGAAGATGATGATGATGATGAAGATGAGGATCATGTGAGCAGCGTGGTGAAGATGATGATGATGATGATGATGAACATGAAGATGATGAAGATCATGTGAGCAGCGTGGTGAAGATGAAGATGATGATGAAGATGATGAAGATGAAGATCATGTGAGCAGCGTTGTGATGATGATGATGATGAAGATGAGGATCATGTGAGCAGCGTGGTGATGATGATGATGATGATGATGATGAAGATGAGGATCATGTGAGCAGCGTGGTGAAGATGATGATGATGATGATGATGAAGATCATGTGAGCAGCGTGGTGATGATGATGATGAAGATGATGAAGATGAGGATCATGTGAGCAGCGTGGTGAAGATGATGATGATGATGATGATGATGATGATGATGATGATGAAGATGAGGATCATGTGAGCAGCGTGGTGAAGATGATGATGATGATGAAGATGATGAAGATGATGAGGATCATGTGAGCAGCGTGGTGAAGATGAAGATGATGATGAAGATGATGAAGATGATGATCATGTGAGCAGCGTGGTGAAGATGATGATGATGATGATGAACATGAAGATGATGAAGATCATGTGAGCAGCGTGGTGAAGATGAAGATGATGATGAAGATGATGAAGATCATGTGAGCAGCGTGGTGATGATGATGATGAAGATGATGAAGATGAGGATCATGTGAGCAGCGTGGTGATGATGATGAAGATGATGAAGATGAGGATCATGTGAGCAGCGTGGTGATGATGATGATGATGATGAAGATGAGGATCATGTGAGCAGCGTGGTGAAGATGATGATGAAGATGAAGATGATGAAGATCATGTGAGCAGCGTGGTGATGATGATGATGAAGATGATGAAGATGAGGATCATGTGAGCAGCGTGATGATGATGATGATGATGATGAAGATGAGGATCATGTGAGCAGCGTGATGATGATGATGATGATGATGATGATGAAGATGAGGATCATGTGAGCAGCGTGGTGATGATGATGATGATGATGATGATGATGATGAAGATGAAGATGAGGATCATGTGAGCAGCGTGGTGATGATGATGATGAAGATGATGAAGATGAGGATCATGTGAGCAGCGTGATGATGATGATGATGATGATGAAGATGAGGATCATGTGAGCAGCGTGGTGATGATGATGATGATGATGATGATGATGATGAAGATGAGGATCATGTGAGCAGCGTGGTGAAGATGATGATGAAGATGAAGATGATGAGGATCATGTGAGCAGCGTGGTGATGATGATGATGATGATGAAGATGAGGATCATGTGAGCAGCGTGGTGGTGATGATGATGATGATGATGATGATGAAGATGAGGATCATGTGAGCAGCGTGGTGAAGATGATGATGAAGATGAAGATGATGAGGATCATGTGAGCAGCGTGGTGAATCTGAGGCGATGCTCCTCTCGGTCACATGAATGATTCTTGGAAACTGAACCGCTGTGATGATGTCACAGGAAGTGAGGCGCTGCGGTGAATCATGAGAGGAGAAGAAGAAGAGCTGATAATCAGGTTATTGATTAACTATAAAACTGATTATAGGGTTAGGGTTACTGTGTGTGTGTGTGTGTGTGTGTGTGTGTGTGTTACTGTGTATGTGTGTGTGTTACTGTGTGTGTATGTATGTGTGTTACTGTGTGTTACTGTGCGTGTGTGTGTGTGTTGTACTGTATATGTGTGTTACTGTGTGTGTCTGTATGTGTGTGTTACTGTGTGTATTTTACTGTGTGTCTGTTAGTGTGTGTGTGTTACTATGTGTGTGTGTTACTGTGCGTGTGTGTGTGTTACTGTGTGTGTGTTACTGTGTGTGTCTGTATGTGTGTGTTACTGTGTGTATTTTACTGTGTGTCTGTTAGTGTGTGTGTGTGTTACTATGTGTGTGTGTTACTGTGCGTGTGTGTGTGTTACTGTGTGTGTGTTACTGTGTGTTACTGTGTGTATTTTACTGTGTGTGTGTGTTACTGTGTGTGTGTTACTGTGTGTGTGTGTGTGTGTGTCTGTGTGTGTGTGTTACTGTGTGTGTCTGTGTGTGTGTGTGTGTGTGTGTGTGTTACTGTGTGTGTGTGTGTGTGTGTGTGTGTGTGTATGTGTATGTGTGTGTTACTGTGTGTGTTACTGTGCGTGCGTGTGTGTGTGTGTTTGTGTGTGTGTGTGTTACTGTGTGTGTCTGTGTGTGTGTGTGTGTTATTGTGTGTGTGTGTGTGTGTGTGTGTGTGTTACTGTGTGTGTGTGTGTTACTGTGTGTGTGTGTGTGTATAACATGTGTGTGTGTTACTTTGTGTGTATGTGTGTGTGTGTGTGTGTGTGTGTGTGTGTGTGTGTGTCTGTGTGTGTGTCTGTGTGTTTATATGTGTGTGTGTGTGCGTGTGTGTGTGTGTGTATAACATGTGTGTGTGTTACTTTGTGTGTATGTGTGTGTGTGTGTGTGTGTGTGTGTGTGTGTGTGTATTACTGTCTGTGTGTGTGTGTGTGTGTGTGTGCGTGTGCGTGTGTGTGTGTGTCAGTAATTGATTGGTCGTCCTCAAACAGGGTTTTTTTTGTTCTCTGTCATCAGCTGTGACATCACACTGAGTGCTGTCCAATCAGATCGCTGCTCTCAGCCTCAAAAAGTGTCTGCTGAGTGTCACAAAGTCTCAGTCTTCATCATCAGCTGGTCTTCTTCATCAGCTCGTCTTCATGATCAGCTCGTCTTCTTCATCAGCTCGTCTTCTTCATCAGCTCGTCTTCATCATCAGCTCGTCTTCATCGTTCCTGTGATGGGGTAGGTGAAGTTTCTCACTGATCAGGTTATTGATTGATTATTGATGATGATTTAGTTTAAAATGTTTCCCATCATTATTGATTTTCCCATCATCCCCTCCCTGAGCTACTACCTTATCGTGGTGGAGGGGTTTGCATGTCCCAATGACCCCAAGAGCTCAGTTGTCAGGGGCTTTATGCCCCTGGTAGGGTCTCCCATGGGGAACAGGGAGGGGGGGGCAGACAAAGGGTAGCTCAAAAGACCCCTATGATGATGAAGAAAAATGGTTTTTCACCGGGGCCCCCCCTGGAGCCAGGCCTGGGAGGGGGATCGGGTTAGGGTTAGCCTGGTGGCCGGGCCTTCTTTCATGGGGCCCGGAGAGGGGACATGGGACCCCACTCCCACAGACTCACCACCAGTGGGAGGGGCCAAAGGGGTCGGGTGCATTTTGAGCTGGGCGGCAGCTGAAGGCGGAGACCTTGGCGGTCCGACCCTCGGCTGCAGAAGCTAGTCCTAGGGACGTGGAACGTCACCTCTCTGGTGGGGAAGGAGCCTGAGCTGGTGCCTGAGGTTGAGAAGTTCCGGCTAGATATAGTCGGCCTCAAGTCTGGGCTTCCTGCTTAGGCTGCTGCCCCCGCGACCTGACCCCGGATAAAGCGGAAGAAGACGACGACGACGATGTTTCCCATCATGCTTTGGGTGTGGCTGCATACTTATCTCAGTGGTGTCAAACACACCGCCCGCGGCCCAAAACCGGGTTATGATGACATAGTTTACAAGCTTTATTTATTATGAAGCTGTGATATGTCATCATCAGCTGATCAATGTTTCTGATCAGATGTTTTATTCATGCAGCAGCTGTTTCCTATCATTTATCAGCTGATCAACAAATCATCAATAAGTCAACGGTTCAGTTTGTTCCTGACCTTTGACCTCTGACCTTTGACCTCTGACCTCTCTGCAGATTTGTTGAAGGAGAAATGTCCGAAACTCCGAAATATGAGGTGAGAAACTAACGATCAATATTATTACTGATTATTGATTATTGATTAATAACAGTTATATAAAAGTTATTTCCAGTGAACCTGTAGATGTGTTTTAGGTCACGCTCTTATTCTTGTTACAGGTTCCCTCCACTAGGTGGAAGACTAACCCTGAACCTTTATTCTGAAAAGCCTGAAAAATCAGCGATAATCTCACGTGTGACAGCAAGTTGTACACTTCCTGTTGGATTTAGGTCTCGATAAAACAAAAATCTGAGTTTTGGTTTGACCTTTCTACGACCTTCCTACCAGCGGCCGTTTTGCTGTTTCTAGGAGGCGCTAGAGAGCCGATGCAGCTTCAGGCTCAAAGACGATAGGATTAAAAAAACTATAAATAAATAATAATAATAATAATAAATAAATAATAATAATAAATAATAATAAATAAATAAAAATAATAAATAAATAAATAAAATTAATAACAATAATAATAGTAATAAATAAATAAATAATCATAAATTAATTAATTAATACATTAATTAATAATAATAAATAAATAATAAATGAATAATAAATAATGAATAAATAAATTAATTAATTAATAATAATAAATAAATAAATAAATAATTGAAAAAACAAGACTGAGCAGAAGAAGAGAAGTGTTTGTGATTACTGATAATTGATTATTGATTGATTATTGATGATTGATTACTGACAATTGATGACTGATAATTGATTGATTATTGATTATTGATTGGTGTGTGTGTTCAGACCAGCGCAGCGCTCAGAGTTTCCCGCCTCCCGCTGCTTCAGTCGGCGTTGCAGTCGGTGACGTCAACGTATCTGGAGGTCAAAGGTCGTTATCCGCTGCTGGGGCTGATGGGAGGCATGGCCGAAGTTGGCGTTCGGAGCATCTCATTGGTGGCCATGAAACAAGCCACGCCCCTCCTGCAGAGCCTGGAGCCTCAGAGTACGCTAAGCTAACCATGCTAACAGCTAATGATGCCAATTTAATTCTTTCCATGCTCTTATTGTGACACTTCCTGTCTCTTCTCAGTTGAAGTGGCGAACAGCTTCGCGCTCGTCGGTCTCGATCGACTGGAAAAAAACTTTCCGATCCTCAACCAATCAACTGACGAGGTTTGTTCCTGATCACTGATCATTGATCGATTGATCGATTGATCAGCAGTATCACATGTGGAAGTGACTCGGCTCTGATTGGCTGCTCCTCAGCAGGCTTCCTGAAGCTGACCAATCAGAACAGAGTGGGCGTACTGTCTCCCTGCAGGTGGTGGGTCACCTGAAGGATGCCGTTGCCATGACGCTGGACGACGTGCAGCTGTGGTTGGTGGACGGGCTCGACGGCGCCCTGGATCAGCTGGAGCGCGTGTCGGAGGCAGCGTGGACGGGGCTTCGGCTGCTGCAGGCGTCTGAGGTGGGCCGAGCCGCCACGTCGGGATTGGACGACGTGCTGAGCCGCCTTGAGGACGCCACCGCCCACTTCCTGCCCCTCCCCCCAACACTGCGTGAGTACAGGGGCATTCTGGGTAACGGAGGTCAAGACTCTACTGTGGTCACATGGGTCCATTATAACGATCTGATTGGATCAAACTGCTTTTTAATCAACTGTTTAATGACAGCTGATTAACTCACACTGGGAATACTGGGAACGCTGGGGAGGCTGGGAACATTGGGATTGCTGGGGAGGCTGGGGAGGCTGGGGAGGCTGGGAACATTGGGAATGCTGGGATGGCTGGGGTAGCTGGGAACATTGGGATTGCTGGGGAGGCTGGGAACGTTGGGAATGTTGGGAATCCTGGGGAGGCTGGCAACATTGGGAATGCTGGGGAGGTGTGGAGGCTGAGAACGTTGGGAATGTTGGGAACGCTGGGGAGGCTGGGGAGGCTGGGAACATTGGGAATGCTGGGGAGGCTGGGAACGCTGGGGAGGCTGGGAACATTGGGAATGCTGGGATGGCTGGGGTAGCTGGGAACATTGGGATTGCTGGGGAGGCTGGGAACATTGGGAATGTTGGGAATCCTGGGGAGGTGTGGAGGCTGGGAACGTTGGGAATGTTGGGAACTCTGGGGAGGCTGGGAACATTGGGAATGCTGGGATCACTGGGGTAGCTGGAAATGTTGGGAATCCTGGGAATCCTGGGGAGGCTGGGAACGTTGGGAATTCTGCAGAGGCTGGGAACATTGGGAATGTTGGGAACGTTGGGAAAGTGGAGGTGTGACAGAGTGAACCTGTGTGTGCAGGAAGGGAGTGGGAGATGAGGGTAGAGGAGTACGAGGATGAGGACGAGGATGAAGAGCCGAGTCTGTGGACCAGAGTCCGCAGCCTGCTGCTGAGTCTCAGCCTGCAGCTGCATCATCGCATGATGAAGCTCAGACAGCAGCTGCAGGACGCAGTGAACGCGCTGGGAGACGCAGCTGACCAGGTGACCCTATTACTTTATACTCTTTCTACCTGTTCACCTGTAAGGGGGGGGGGGGGGGGGGGGGCAGTGTGTGATTGACAGCAGTGAGGGGGCGGGTCAGTGTGTGATTGACAGCAGAGAGGGGACGGGGCAGTGTGTGATTGACAGCAGTGAGGGGGCGGGGCAGTGTGTGATTGACAGCAGTGAGGGGGCGGGGCAGTGTGTAACTGACAGCAGTGAGGGGGCGGGGCAGTGTGTAACTGACAGCAGTGAGGGGGCGGGGCAGTGTATGATTGACAGCAGTGATGTCCCCTCAGGTGGCTCTGGGTCAGGTTCTGGAGCTGCTGGGCGAACTGCTGCAGTACCTGCAGAACCTGCTGGTGGCACTGGTGTACCGAGCAGAGAGCCTGAGGGAGCTGACCCTGGGCAGGGTCAAAGGTCATGCCCTCATGCTGGCAGAGCTGCGTCCGGTCCAGCAGGTCCGAGAGCTGCCGGTCCAGATCCAGCAGATCCTCCGAGACCTGCAGGAAGTATCCAAGATCCTCCTGCAGCTGGTGGTGAACGCCACGCCGCTCTACGACATGGTGAGTGTCATGTGACTGGTCCTCTGACAGTGATCATGTGACTGGTCCTCTGACAGTGATCATGTGATTGGTCCTCAGCTGCAGCAGCCGTCTCAACAGGAAGTGGAGGACTTCCTGAACCAGGAGGACTTCCTGTGTGAGTCTTCTCGCCGCCGCTCGTCTAGCAGTCTGTTCCTGAAGGCGATGGACGGCCGTCCTCGCCGCCGCAGGAGCCTGTACTCCTGCGCCACCCGTGGGCCCCAAAGCCCCAACTCCCCCAACGGTCGCCGCCGCTCCAGCCTGAAGCAGGACCCGGATGGCGAAGCCCCGCCGCCCCCTTCCGACGGCGCCGCCCTCCGCCGGCCATCAGCCACCGAGCTGCTGCTGACGCCGCTCAAACAGTTCATCTCTCAGAGTCAGAAGGCCTTCGAATACCTGAGCCCCCCCTCGCCCGACGAGCCCCCCAACGCCACGGAGACCAACGCCACGGCAACCAATGCCACGGAGACCAACGCCACGGCAACCAATGCCACGGAGACCAACGCCACGGCAACCAATGCCAAGGAGACCAACGACACGGCAACCACCACCGACTGCTAAACATCATGTTGCCTCCGGCCAGGGGCGCAACTACCTACTTTCTGAGGGGTATGCAGATACATTGCAGGCGCCCCCCCCCCCACCCGGCACCCAGCTGTAATTTCAGTCACTTTATGTTATTGTATTAGTATTATTTGTGTTTGTATTATTTGTATGATTTGAGTGAAATGCCCCTTTAAGGGTTAAGACGACATCACATTATGACAGTTTTAAGACAGTCATGAGATTTACGATAGTAAACTCCCTAGTGAGCATCGCGAGCTCAGATGTGTGTCCTGATTCTTTCTCTCCATCCTCACACCTGAATGACATGAACTTTGTGTTAAGGAAGTTTCAAAAATAGAGCAAGCAGTCAAACCACATATAAAAATATGAAATTTTAATTGTAACTGATATCCTTATTGGATATCAGTTACTGATTGGACGCTGCATCTGATCTGACTTATCAGATACATCACAACAGCACTGTAGTGTTATATCCGAGTGAAGACATTAAACTCAAGTGTATCACTCCCAAGTTCTATAATTTATCTGTTTTATGATTCACCATCTAGTCAAAAAAGATAACTGTCTGAACAACAAAATAACCACAAACCAGTTCCTTTATTTTTCTTGTCATGATCTGTTATATTGTAAATACTGATCAGACAACAGTAACCTGTTGTTTTACTAGTAGTAGCTTTAGCTAACCTGAATGTTTATAAGCCTCCTCTTGACACACTGACATAACTTACCTACTGTCTTTCAACCACTTTGAAAAGCTTTTTTTCATCCCTGCAAAATCTTTCTCTTTCTCCCTCTTCCGTTTTCTGTTTTGTGCCTCCGAGAGCTTTATTTTCTGTCTCTCCATGTCATTAGGTCCCTGTCATCAAATGACAACACGATTCAAATGAAAACACTCCTGCTCTAGCGCGTGCTCGAGGGGGCGCGCACCGGCGCGCCTATAGTGTGGAGAGGCGCTCCGGTGCTTTCACCTCTCTCCCCGGAGGGGAGGCGATTATCGGAGGGGCAGGGGAGGGAGGCGGAGGGGCGCCTAATCAGTGACGTGCCTCTGTTATTGATCATATCATTTACTACACATGCACAAACGCTGTTAAATACAGAAAATGCAGACTCGAAATAATTTTACCCCCATCGCTTTGGCGCCCCCTCCATTGTGGCGCCCCTATGCGCCGCATATACTGCATACCCACTTTTTGCGCCACTGCCTCTGGCCCCTCCCCCCGGCCAATCACTGCCACAGCTGGTGTTGGTGAGCGCGTTCACATTCAGCAACAGAACGATTGGAAAGTTTGTTTAGTCACAAATATTAAATGATGCTTTTTAATTATTATTAATTTAATTAATTATTATTATTATTATTAGTCAGTTTATTTTTTCTCTCATATTTCATTTAATCAATAATTTGTTTTATCGTCCAAATATAATAAATAAATAAATTATGTTTAACTGTTGAAATAAAGCTTCACTGTACGTTTTTTCAGATTCTCCACACACACACACACGCACACTCACACACACACACACGCACACTCACACTCTCACACACACACACACACACACACACACACACGAGAGGAGCAGAGAGGAGCAGAGAGGAGGAGAGAGGAGGAGAGAGGAGTTAGAGAGGAGCAGAGAGGAGGAGAGAGGAGCAGAGAGGAGTTAGAGAGGAGGAGAGAGGAGGAAGAGAGGAGAAGAGGAGGAGAGAGGAGGAGAGAGGAGGAAGAGAGGAGAAGAGGAGGAGAGAGGAGCAGAGAGGAGCAGAGAGGAGCAGAGAGGAGCAGAGAGGAGGAGAGAGGAGCAGAGAGGAGCAGAGAGGAGCAGAGAGGAGGAGAGAGGAGCAGAGAGGAGGAGAGAGGAGTTAGAGAGGAGGAGAGAGGAGGAAGAGAGGAGAAGAGGAGGAGAGAGGAGGAGAGAGGAGGAAGAGAGGAGAAGAGGAGGAGAGAGGAGCAGAGAGGAGGAGAGAGGAGGAGAGAGGAGTAGAGAGGAGTTAGAGAGGAACAGAGAGGAGGAAGAGAGGAGAAGAGGAGGAGAGAGGAGTAGAGAGGAGTTAGAGAGGAGCAGAGAGGAGGAATAGAGGAGAAGAGGAGGAGAGAGGAGCAGAGAGGAGCAGAGAGGAGCAGAGAGGAGGAGAGAGGAGGAAGAGAGGAGAAGAGGAGGAGAGAGGAGGAGAGAGGAGGAAGAGAGGAGAAGAGGAGGAGAGAGGAGCAGAGAGGAGGAGAGAGGAGCAGAGAGGAGGAGAGAGGAGCAGAGAGGAGTAGAGAGGAGTTAGAGAGGAGGAAGAGAGGAGAAGAGGAGGAGAGAGGAGCAGAGAGGAGTAGAGAGGAGTTAGAGAGGAACAGAGAGGAGGAAGAGAGGAGAAGAGGAGGAGAGAGGAGCAGAGAGGAGCAGAGAGGAGGAGAGAGGAGCAGAGAGGAGCAGAGAGGAGCAGAGAGGAGGAGAGAGGAGCAGAGAGGAGCAGAGAGGAGCAGAGAGGAGGAGAGAGGAGGAAGAGAGGAGAAGAGGAGGAGAGAGGAGGAGAGAGGAGCAGAGAGGAGGAGAGAGGAGCAGAGAGGAGGAGAGAGGAGGAAGAGAGGAGGAAGAGAGGAGAAGAGGAGGAGAGAGGAGGAGAGAGGAGCAGAGAGGAGTAGAGAGGAGTTAGAGAGGAACAGAGAGGAGGAAGAGAGGAGAGAGGAGCAGAGAGGAGCAGAGAGGAGGAGAGAGGAGCAGAGAGGAGCAGAGAGGAGGAGAGAGGAGCAGAGAGGAGCAGAGAGGAGCAGAGAGGAGGAGAGAGGAGGAAGAGAGGAGAAGAGGAGGAGAGAGGAGGAGAGAGGAGGAGAGAGGAGGAAGAGAGGAGGAAGAGAGGAGGAAGAGAGGAGAAGAGGAGGAGAGAGGAGGAGAGAGGAGGAGAGAGGAGCAGAGAGGAGTAGAGAGGAGTTAGAGAGGAACAGAGAGGAGGAAGAGAGGAGAAGAGGAGGAGAGAGGAGCAGAGAGGAGCAGAGAGGAGGAGAGAGGAGCAGAGAGGAGCAGAGAGGAGCAGAGAGGAGGAGAGAGGAGCAGAGAGGAGCAGAGAGGAGGAGAGAGGAGGAAGAGAGGAGAAGAGGAGGAGAGAGGAGGAGAGAGGAGCAGAGAGGAGGAGAGAGGAGCAGAGAGGAGGAGAGAGGAGGAAGAGAGGAGGAAGAGAGGAGAAGAGGAGGAGAGAGGAGGAGAGAGGAGGAGAGAGGAGCAGATATTGATCTATGAAAAGTTTTTTCTTCATGTTTCTCCAGATTTACAAAAGAACTAATATGATTAATTGATTGGTTGATTGGTTGATTGGTTGGTTAACTGAACCTGGTGTGAATACAGAAGACCAAACATGAGTGAATGTAAATTTATTTCTTCAGGTTTTTATTTTGTAGATATTATTGATTACATTTATTGATACATTTATTGATTACCAATGCTGAAGAATAAGAAGGGACTTTTTACTCATTAACAGATTTCATTAAGTTTAGATTTTTATTTGACTTTATGAAATAATTTGATCTGCTGTTTATGCAGCTGTCCTCAGCTGTCCTCAGCTGTCCTCAGGTGTGTCTCAGGTGTGTCTCAGGTGTGTCAGGTGTGTCTCAGGTGTCTCAGGTGTGTCTCAGGTGTGTCTCAGGTGTGTCAGGTGTCTCAGGTGTGTCTCAGGTGTCTCAGGTGTCTCAGGTGTGTCTCAGGTGTGTCAGGTGTCTCAGGTGTGTCTCAGGTGTGTCTCAGGTGTGTCTCAGGTGTGTCTCAGGTGTGTCAGGTGTCTCAGGTGTGTCTCAGATGTGTCAGATGTGTCAGATGTGTCAGATGTGTCAGGTGTGTCTCAGGTGTGTCAGGTGTGTCAGGTGTGTCAGGTGTCCTCAGGTGTGTCTCGGCTGTGTCTCAGGTGTCCTCAGCTGTCCTCAGGTGTGTCAGGTGTCCTCAGGTGTGTCAGGTGTCTCAGGTGTATCTCAGGTGTCCTCAGCTGTCCTCAGCTGTCCTCAGCTGTCCTCAGGTGTGTCTCAGGTGTGTCTCAGGTGTGTCTCAGGTGTCCTCAGGTGTGTCTCAGGTGTGTCAGGTGTGTCTCAGGTGTGTCTCGGGTCTCAGGTGTCCTCAGGTGTCCTCAGGTGTCCTCAGGTGTGTCTTGGGTGCGTCTCGGGTGTGTCTCGGGTGCGTCTCAGGTGTTTCAGGTGTGTCTCAGGTGTGTCAGGTGTATCTCAGGTGTGTCCTCAGGTGTCTCTCAGGTGTGTCTCGGGTGTGTCAGGTGTGTCTCAGGTGTGTCTCGGGTGTGTCTCGGGTGTCTCAGGTGTGTGTCAGGTCTGTCTCAAGTGTGTGTCAGGTGTCCTCAGGTGTCTCAGGTGTGTCTCAGGTGTGTCTCAGGTGTATCTCAGGTGTGTCGCCGGTGTGTGTCAGGTGTCCTCAGGTGTCTCTCAGGTGTGTCTCAGGTGTCCTCAGGTATCTCAGGTGTCTCACTGCAGCAGACAGGTACACCTGGCGGTCTTGTCTCCGTGTGAGGAGTCAAACAGCTGGATGGCCCGCTCGTTGATCAGGGTCCAGAAGTTCTGGAAGGAAATGTTCTGCCGGTCCTCAATGTCCATCGTCTGCATCAGCTGATCCAGACCGTCCTGGCTCTGCAGCACCTGTCCATGGGAGACAGGAAGTGAGAGATAGGAAGTGAGTCATCACAGCACACAGGTGATCACACTGAGACTAAACATCATCTGCGATGGTCTACAGCAGGGGTGTCAAACATGCAGCCCGTGGGCCAGAACCGGCCTGCCGAGGGGTGCAATCCGGCCCAGTTTCCTTCCTTCTCTTTTCCTTCCTTCCTTCCTTCCATCTGTCCTTCATTCTTTCCTTCCATCTACCCTTCTTCCCTTCCGTCCTTCCTTCCTTCTTTCCCATCCTGTCTTCTTTTCCTTCCTTCCATCTACCCTTCTTCCCTTCCGTCCTTCCTTTCTTTCTTCCCATCCTGTCTTCTTTTCCTTTCTTCCATCTACCCTTCTTTTCCTTCCTTCCTTCCATCTACCCTTCTTCCCTTCCGTCCTTCCTTGCTTCTTTCCTTCCATCTACCCTTCTTCCCTTCCGTCCTTCCTTCCTTCTTTCCCATCCTGTCTTCTTTTCCTTCCTTCCATCTACCCTTCTTCCCTTCCGTCCTTCCTTTCTTTCTTCCCATCCTGTCTTCTTTTCCTTCCTCCAATCTACCCTTCTTTTCCTTCCTTCCTTCCATCTATCCTTCTTCCCTTCCTTCCTTCCTTCCTTCCTTCCTTCCTTCCCATCCTGTCTTCTTTTCCTTCCTTCCTTCCTTCCTCCCATCTACCCTTCTTCCCTCCCGTCCTTACTTCCTTCCCATCCTGTCTTCTTTTCCTTCCTTCCTTCCTTCCTTCCTTCCTTCCTTCCTTCCTTCCTTCCTTCCATCTACCCTTCCGTCCTTCCTTCCCATCCTGTCTTCTTTTCCTTCCTTCCTTCATTCATTCTTTTCCTTCTCCTCCTTCTTTCCTTCCTTCCCTCCTTCCTTCTTTCCCTCCTTCCTTTTAATGGTCTGACCCACATCAGATCAAATTGGTTTGTATGTGGCCCTCAAATGAAAATGAGTTTGACGCCTCTGGTCTACAGGATCCAGAATCAGACCAAGGACGCTGCTTTAGACCTGAACCCGTGTCCTGGTTTATAAACCGGGGCTTAACGAGCTGTGATGTGCTTGGAGGATGAGCTGTGATGTCATACCTTGGCGAATGCAGGCAGCTGATTGGAGATCATGGTCTGGAACTGTGTGGCGTTCATGGTCGGCTCGTTGTTTGCAGCTTCATGAAACTCTGAGACCAACGTGTTGATGGCCACCTCCAAGTCTGAGTACTGATCAATAATCAATGATCAATAATCACGGAAGGAAGGGAAGAAGAAGGAAGGAAGGAAGGAAGGAAGGAAGGAAGGAAAGGAGGAAGGAAGTAAGGGAGGAAGGAAGGAAGGAAGGAAGGGAGGAAGGAAGGAAAGGAGGAATGAAGGGAGGAAGGAAGTAAGGGAGGAAGGAAGGAAGGAAGGAAGGAAGGACAGAGGAAGGGAAGGAAGGGAAGAAGAAGGAAGGAAGGAAGGAAGGAAAGAAGGAAAGAAGGAAGGAAGGACAGACAGAAGAAAGGGGGATGGAGGAAGGAAGGAAGGAAGGACAGAGGAAGGGAAGGAAGGGAAGAAGAAGGAAGGGAAGAAGAAGGAAGGAAGGAAGAACATTTTTAAACAACAGCTGAAAACATATTTATTTAATTTAGCTTTTAATTAATATTATTCACCTTATATATGTCTTTTATTTTGATACTCTTCACTTCCTGTCACGCCTCAACCTGCTAGCTGAGTCACCTTCTGGCTTTCATTTTGATACTCTTCACTTCCTGTCACGCCTCGGCCTGCTAGCTGAGTCACCTTCTGACTTTTATTTTGATACTCTTCACTTCCTGTCACGCCTCGTCCTGCTAGCTGAGTCACCTTCTGGCTTTTATTTTGATACTCTTCACTTCCTGTCACCCCTCAACCTGCTAGCTGAGTCACCTTCTGGCTTTCATTTTGATACTCTTCACTTCCTGTCACGCCTCGGCCTGCTAGCTGAGTCACCTTCTGGCTTTCATTTTGATACTCTTCACTTCCTGTCACGCCTCGGCCTGCTAGCTGAGTCACCTTCTGGCTTTCCTCTTTTATTTTGATACTCTTCACTTCCTGTCACGCCTCGGCCTGCTAGCTGAGCACCTTTTGGCATTTATTTTGATACTCTTCACTTCCTGTCCTCAACTAACAAGACAAAGTAACGTTACTGAGGTCAAAGGTCACAAATACAACTAACAAGACAAGGTAACGTTACTGAGGTCAAAGGTCATAGAAAGATCAGTGTGATCTGCAGCTTACCTTCGACATCTGTGCAGCTTCAAATCCACAACGAGACTGAAAAGTTTATCTGATACTGCTGAGAGTCCTCCCACTGAACACACACACACACAGAACACACACACACACACACACACACACACACACACACCTACACACCCACCCACTGAACACACACACACACCCACTGAACACACACACATCCACCCACTGAACACACACACACACACACACACACACACACCCAGAAAGGGCTAGCGCATTTCTGAAGACATTTTTTCATTTTAAGTTGGCAATAGTTGAGTCTGATCATTATACCACACATTTGAAATAATTAATGATAAATGTTGTATGCTACTCTCCCTTTACCTGAGGAGGTCCATGTCACCATGACTGATCTGACAGTGTTGCATGAGTGAGTCATAAATTTGGATCAGTTTCAGTTGGAAGTCAAATACCTACAAGGAAATAAATGTGTGTGATGATATAGTCCGTCATACTGCAGATTTCCTTAGTGTTCACATGTTGTTGTTCACAGCTGATGCTATTTTCAACTATGTGACTTTCCAGGTCATCTATATCCTCAGTTTGAATGTCCAATGTTTCCATTAAAGTGCCAGGAGGAAAATCCACTCAGAGGACATAATTATTTTACTCAACATGTCTTGGAGGGAGGCAGATATGAGGACTGCTGGCTTGGCATTCTTTGTTCTCTCCAAGTGTTTGCGTTCCTTCCCAGGATTGCCTGAGGACCGTGCAATTTGCATGAATTTCCGACAATTTGGGACCTCGCAGTCGATTTTTGGTATGTTTGTAGACTTGATGACATGAATTGGGAAAACAGGGAAAACATATTTTGGTGTGACATAAATCCCGTTTCTTATGTCAATGCAAATCATGGGGGTACTGTCCAGGCAATGTACATCACTGATATGCCTTTTCAGATTTCTGGGAGAACTTAGCTCAGCTGTAGAGTGGGGACATGACACCTTTTCTGGTTTACAGTCTTCTGTCGGCTTTTCGTTTTGAAGCAAGGGCATGCTGTTAAGAGTGCTGTCAGTCAATTAGTGCTGCCTGTTAAGTTATACAGCCTACAGTGCATTAATATGTATTGTTTGGTTGATGTCTGCATAGCAATACGACTTGTATGAAGAAAAGCTATGACAGTGAGATAAATGTTTTCCAAATAAATATTATGACAGACTGATATGTCTAATGAGCACTTTTAATATATTACACAACATCTTAAGAAGAAAGAATGAGGGACTCTGTGCAATGTTATTCCAAGACAGTTCATCTGATATTAAAGTAATACATTTAAGCTTGTTAAAAATTAATGTAATTTAATATACAAAAATATGTTACTCTCTGGACACATATAAAAGCTTTTACATGCTGTGTGGTATTATTATCATTACCTGCATCAAACTAAACAATGATGCATTTTATGAAAAGCTAATTTAATAAAGAATAAGAACAAAGATTTAATGTCATGTATTACCTCGTTTTTGGCTTGATGCAATACCTGCAGGAAACAAATCTGGTTAATATTACGATCATGTAATTGTGTAGTTCATAACATCAAAGTGGACTTAAAAAAAATTAAAAATAAAAAAACACCCCAAAATTGCCCTAACCCTAACTATTGTTGATTTATATTGTGACGGCCTCATGGCCTCTGATTGGTTGTTTGGGAGGTGGCTCATCATGAGAGATGGGCAGCACCTGGATTGGTGTGAATGCTCCTTTATAAATAGAGCTCTGAGCATTCAGTCGGTCTCTCCTGTTTTGAGTTGCTGGGTTTGTTTGAACTTTGGTAATTTATATTCTTGTTTCATCTTACACACACACACACACACACACACACACACACACACACACACACACACACACACACACACACACACACACACACACACACACACACACACACACACACACACACACACACACACCACAAACATTACTGATGAACTGACCTACATAGTTATTTTTTTTGTTTAATTTAATAAATTTATGTTTTCTAGTTTGAAGTCATGTGTGGTCTCCATCTTTTGTCCTACCTCCGAGCCAGGTTGTGACAAAATGGGGGCTTGTCACGTTGGATTTTGGTAGTACTTTGTGTTGATTTTGGATGGAGTATTGCACATGACTGTAGTGTTTTGGTTTGGGGGAGCTTTATTCTAATCCGTTTTTTTTGTTGTTTTTTTTCCCCCTTCCTTTTTGGGCTTTTCATTTTGAGGTGAACAAGCTGTGATAAACTTGATGGCAATATTTTAACTGGTGTTCTCTTCGGTTAGGCATAGCAGCAGGCTCTACTAGAGGGTCTATTGCATGGTGTCCTTGTAGTGTGGCGGGGAAGGTGGTTAGAGCGGTTGGCTCAGGATCACGTCCAGGGTTTGTTGGGGGGTCGCTGTTTCATGCAGTTGCTCTCCAAGGCCACTGGGTTACAGTGAATAAATACCTGCCACCGGTACCTGTCCGAAGACTAGGGATGAGTTTTAGTTAGTTAGATGAGTTTACTAGTCAGTTTAGTATGGGGAGGCACCGGTTTTTGTTTGCCAGTTGTATCGCATGTTCTGTTTGTACCTCATTTTGATTGTCAAGATTTCTAGATTTGGATGGTTATGGCTAACATTGTGGAGGAGTTTCTTCAGCATCCCTCTGAGGAACTGCTGGAGCAGTGCACCAAGGAGCAGCTGATTAAGGTTGCTCAGCATTTCTCTGTTGCAGTGGAACCCAAAGGCACAAAGGACAACCTGAAGAGTATTATCAAGGCTAACTTGCAGGAAGGTGGTGTGCTGATGGAGGAAGGGGCTGAGACTGGTATAAGTGTGTCTAAACATGGCTTAACGTTTGAACAACAGAAAGAATTGCTACTTTTGAAATTGGATCATGAAAAAGAACTGGAAAAAATTAAATACAAAAAGGAACAGATGAAATTGGATTTGGAACTACAAAAATTGGCATTAATTAGGGAAGGAAAACTGTCTGCATCTGCTTTAAATGGGCAAACCACTGGTTCACATTTTGATGTTGCCAGTAATTTGAGATTGATGCCAAAGTTTAATGAGGATGACATTGAAACCTTCTGTCTGTTTGAACGTGTTGCAGATTCCAGATCTTGGCCTGATGAGGAACGAACCTTAATGTTGCAGTGTGTCTTTACAGGTAAAGCTCAAGAAGCCTATTCTGCACTATCTTCAGAGGACTGTAAAGATTACAGCATGGTAAAATCATCGGTTTTGAAGGCTTATGAGTTGGTCCCTGAGGCCTATCGTCAGCGCTTCAGGAGATGGCGAAAGACTGGTAAACAAACACATGTGGAGTTTGCACGGGATTTGGTCACACATTTTAATCGCTGGTGTTCTTCATCTGGGGTAAATACATTTGATAAATTATGTGATTTAGTAGTTCTAGAACAACTTAAACAATCCGTGCCTGATTACATTGCCACCTATATTAATGAGCACAAAGTTACCTGTCCTAAGGAGGCTGCAGTGTTGGCCGATGAATACGCACTAACACACAAGCGTATCTTTGGTGAGCGAGGTAGCAAGGATAAATATCAGAAAACAGATTATTTTTCCCCAAAATTGGATCAACCACTTGATAGGACAAGTGATCCAAATGTGTGTAATTATTGCCATCAAAAAGGTCATTGGAAAAAGGAATGCCCCTTGTTTAACGAGAGAACAAAAGCAGCCCATGTGATGTCTGCTGGTTTGGCTACAACTATTCATACTCCCAATTTTGGAGGTGATCAAAAACTGGTGGATCCATTTCAAATGGAGGTTAAACAGATAGCATCTTCTGAAATTGAGTTGGGTTATGCCCCATTTATGTCTGATGGGTTTGTCAGCTTAATTGGAGGTGATATAAAGGTTCCAGTCAAAATACTGAGGGACTCAGGAGCTTTACGCACATTTGTGAGGGAAGCTATTTTGCCCTTTTCTCCACGTACAGATACAGGGGGCTGTATTCCAGTCAGAGGGATGGGCTTGACAACTCTTTTTGTAGCTGTACATAAAATGTTCTTGTCATGTGATCTGGTACAGGGGGAGGCTGAAGTTGGTGTTCGCCCTGAATTGCCAGTGGAAGGAGTTGACATCATACTGGGAAACGACCTGGCAGGAAGTAGGGTATGGCCAGACACTGTAGAAGTTGATAGTCTACAGCTACCCGATGTGTCAATCCAGCCAAATACTATAGGGGTTGCAGCCTTGTCATCTCCAGAAGTCCCTGAAACTGAGCAAGCCATTTTAGCAGCTGGTTCTGTGGGAACTAAGGGACTTAGTGAATCGGAGCCAGCTGTTATTTCAGTCTGTGCTGTGACTCGTTCAATGACTGCTGCACTAACTGATATGAGAGAAAAAACATGTGATGTAAAGAAATTTGCATTGTCCCTGCCACCTGATCTTTGTGTTTCTCGTTCAGAGCTGGTGAAAGAGCAAAGAGCAGACCAGTCTCTGAAGGCTACAGTAACCTATTTGGGTAAGGTTGTGGGACAAGGAGAAGTTCGTCCCATTCACGCAAAAGTCTTGGCAATACAAGCATTTCCTGTTCCATCCACTAAGCAGGAGTTGTTGCGTTTCTTGAGGATGGCAGGTTATTATCGGGGGTTTTGTGCCAATTTTGCCTCTGTTGTGGCCCCATTGACTGACTTGTTGAAAACTGATAAGTATGTTTGGTCTCCCCTTTGTCAGCAGGCATTTGACCAAGTGAAGGGTCTGTTGTCATCTGCTCCTGTGCTCGCAGCTCCTCGGCTGGACCAGCCTTTCCAGTTGCAAATAGATGCAAGTGATGTTGGGGCTGGGGCAGTTTTGTTACAGACAAATGAAAGGGGGGAGGAAAGGCCCATAAGTTACTTCTCGAAGAAGTTTTAAAGTGTATCAGAAGCATTATTCTGTGATAGAAAAAGAGGCACTGGCTCTTATTTTGGCCCTTCAACATTTTGATGTTTATGTTGGGTCAGGTTCTAATTTGGTGGTTTACACAGACCATAACCATTGACCTGTTTGCGTTCGCCCCAAAACCCAAATCAGAGATTGATGCGATGGGCCTTATTTTTGCAGCCTTATCATTTGGAGATGCGTTATATTAAAGGCAAAGAAAATGTGGTTGCAGATGCACTGTCACGTGCCCCTTTGATTTAGGATCTGCATGCATGCAAAAAAAAGAAAAAAGAAAAGGAAACTGTCTTTTTGTATGTCTTATTCCCCGATTTGTATGTACTCTTAAAAGTGCTTCCTTCGGGTTCAAGGTTGCGGGGTCATGAGAATTGGGGGTGGGAGACATATTGGGAGCTGATGGGACAATTTTTTGTTGGTAAATAACGGATTAGATAGGTGTTTGGAAACTGAAGTTTAATATTTGGATTTTTCATTGGAGGTGGGATGTGGCTCTTGTGGAGGGGGATGTGACGGCCTCATGGCCTCTGATTGGTTGTTTGGGAGGTGGCTCATCATGAGAGATGGGCAGCACCTGGATTGGTGTGAATGCTCCTTTATAAATAGAGCTCTGAGCATTCAGTCAGTCTCTCCTGTTTTGAGTTGCTGGGTTTGTTTGAACTTTGGTAATTTATATTCTTGTTTCATCTTACACACACACACACACACACACACACACACACACACACATACATTACAAACATTACTGATGAACTGACCTACATAGTTATTTTTTTTTGTTTAATTTAATAAATTTATGTTTTCTAGTTTGAAGTCATGTGTGGTCTCCATCTTTTGTCCTACCTCCGAGCCAGGTTGTGACAATATGTATGTATGTATTTTATTTTACAATGTTTGGAAAGCAATGTTGAAGTCAAGCCAGATTATATCTTTCAAATAATATAATGATTCCTGCCTCTTCCACACAGTGAGGCAAACAGCTTATTATGGGGACAGAAAATGTCAGATATTGAGTCAGTGATGTTTACACACATATCAGCTAACTAATGAAATCTTTTTATTTTGATGGGTTTACTGCTTTGTTATGTTGATTGACATTGAGATTAAAATGTGTGTAGATGCTGCAGCAGAACACCTACCATGTATGCCTTTTAAAGGTTTCATGAAGTTGCATGGCCGTGAAAGAGTCTTAAAATTACAAAATGGACAATGGTAGTGGCTTCTGGATGCTTGTATTTTTGTCCTTGCAGAAGCAGGCCACCATAAATGTATCTGAAAAAAGAAAATGGTCAAAAAACATGCGCGCGCGCGCGCGCGCGCGCGCGCGCGCGCACACACACACACACACACACACACACGGTTGATTTGAGGAAGTGACATCACATCCTGTTGGACACCAAACACCCTGAGTCTTCTGTCTGTCCTTCCTTCCTTCCTTCCTTCTTCTTCCCTTCCTCTGTCCTTTCTTCCTCCCTTCCTTCCCTTCCTCTGTCCTTCCTTCCTTACTCCCTTCCTTCTTCTTCCCTTCCTTCCTTGATTATTGATCAGTACTCAGACTTGGAGGTGGCCATCAACACGTTGGTCTCAGAAGTGAAGTCGCTGTATTTGTATGAGGGTTAAAGGGTTAGGATAGATTACTCTCTATATGCACACCCAGGTATTTGTATGAGTCCACTTGAGCAATACTAACATGGTGTATGAGTAATGGAGTGTGGTCCCCCACCTGACCTGGGTCAAAGGTCAAAGACCATCTCCTCTGTTTATTTTAGTGTTAACAGTGAGGTAATGTCCCTCACAGAGTTAGTAGAGGAGCAGGAAAGGATGCGGTTTCTAACAGACCCAAAGACATGGTGAGTTATATACACAGGGGAAACAAATAGGTCATCAACTAAAGGCGGGAAAGTAAAACTGACAACACAGGGGAAGACTAGACT
>JAJDFG010000066.1:2644754-2684754 GCA_021039105.1 Scomber colias
ATGTCACACCTTACCTAGGATAAAGCACGCCGATTGGTCGGGCTCCGACGGCGGCAGCAGACACTTCCTGCTGATCACCGTGACGTTGCCCCCCTGCAGGACGTTAAAAGACGCCACGAGGTCTCTGAAGATGTCGGAGGCGTAACCCGACCCGTTCACCCGCACCGCCACCGTGACCGGAGCTGAGGGGACAGGCGGTCGCCGTGGTTACCAGCACTCAGACCGAGGTCGCGGTGTTGTTAGCTGCTCACCTCTGGCCACCACGTCCTCCTTCACCTGGTGCTGCACCTGATCCAGCATCCAGAACACCAGGAAGTCCAGAACCACCAGCAGGCCCCCCATCACCGTGTGTCTGAGCACCGAGGACACGCCCACCAGGACCGCCCGCCGCTCCCTATTGGTCAGCCGCCACGCCACTGCACGCAGGAAGTTACATCATCCATCATCAGTCAATCACACACTCGTTTTATACACACACACACACACACACACACACACACACACACACACACTACAGTAACACACACACACAGTAACATACACACACACACACATTACAGTAACACACACACACACATTAACACACACACACACACACACACACACTAACACACACACACACACACAATAACACACACACACACACACACACAGTAACACACACACATTACAGTAACACACACACACAGTAACACACACACACACACACTGTAACACACACACACAATAACACACAGTAACACACACAGTAACACACACACAGGTGTACTAACACGGAGTGATGTAGGTCTTGGCCTCCCTGCGTGTGATTGGCAGGACCGAGGCTCCGCCCCCTGAGGTCAACTGTTGGTCAAACTCTTGGAAAGCAGCGCTGATGTAAACGTTGTCGAAGTCGACCTCACTGAGGTACCGCTTCCTGTACCTCCGCGCCCTGGGGGGGGGAGGGAGGGGGGGTGATGAAGGGAACTGAAGAGTGTGATGAAGGGAACTGAAGAGTGTGATGAAGGGAACTGAAGCGTGTGTGAAGAGTGTGGGTGAAGGGAACTGAAGAGTGTGGATGAAGGGAACTGAAGAGTGTGATGAAGGGAACTGAAGAGTGTGATGAAGGGAACTGAAGCGTGTGTGAAGAGTGTGGGTGAAGGGAACTGAAGAGTGTGGATGAAGGGAACTGAAATGTGTGATGAAGGGAACTGAAGAGTGTGGATGAAGGGAACTGAAGAGTGTGGATGAAGGGAACTGAAGCGTGTGGATGAAGGGAACTGAAGCGTGTGATGAAGGGAACTGAAGCGTATGATGAAGGGAACTGAAGAGTGTGGATGAAGGGAACTGAAGCGTGTGGATGAAGGGAACTGAAGCGTGTGATGAAGGGAACTGAAGCGTATGATGAAGGGAACTGAAGAGTGTGGATGAAGGGAACTGAAGCGTGTGGATGAAGGGAACTGAAGCGTGTAATGAAGGGAACTGAAGAGTGTGGATGAAGGGAACTGAAGCGTGTGGATGAAGGGAACTGAAGCGTGTGATGAAGGGAACTGAAGCGTATGATGAAGGGAACTGAAGAGTGTGGATGAAGGGAACTGAAGCGTGTGGATGAAGGGAACTGAAGCGTGTAATGAAGGGAACTGAAGAGTGTGGATGAAGGGAACTGAAGCGTGTGGATGAAGGGAACTGAAGCGTGTGGATGAAGGGAACTGAAGCGTGTGGATGAAGGATACAGAAGCATGGATGAAGGGAACTGAAGCATGTGGATGAAGGGAACTGAAGCGTGTGATGAAGGGAACTGAAGAGTGCGGATGAAGGGAACTGAAGAGTGTGGATGAAGGGAACTGAAGTGTCTGGATGAAGGGAACTGAAGCCTGTGATGAAGGGAACTGAAGCGTGTGGATGAAGGGAACTGAAGAGTGTGGATGAAGGGAACTGAAGAGTGTGGATGAAGGGAACTGAAGCGTGTGGATGAAGGGAACTGAAGCGTGTGATGAAGGGAACTGAAGCGTATGATGAAGGGAACTGAAGAGTGTGGATGAAGGGAACTGAAGCGTGTGATGAAGGGAACTGAAGAGTGTGGATGAAGGGAACTGAAGCGTGTGGATGAAGGGAACTAAAGCGTGTGGATGAAGGATACAGAAGCATGGATGAAGGGAACTGAAGCATGTGGATGAAGGGAACTGAAGCGTGTGATGAAGGGAACTGAAGTGTCTGGATGAAGGGAACTGAAGTGTCTGGATGAAGGGAACTGAAGCGTGCAGATGAAGGGAACTGAAGAGTGTGGATGAAGGGAACTGAAGCGTGTGATGAAGGGAACTGAAGAGTGTGGATGAAGGGAACTGAAGCGTGTGGATGAAGGGAACTGAAGCGTGTGGATGAAGGATACAGAAGCATGGATGAAGGGAACTGAAGCATGTGGATGAAGGGAACTGAAGCGTGTGATGAAGGGAACTGAAGTGTCTGGATGAAGGGAACTGAAGCGTGCAGATGAAGGGAACTGAAGAGTGCGGATGAAGGGAACTGAAGAGTGCGGATGAAGGGAACTGAAGTGTCTGGATGAAGGGAACTGAAGCCTGTGATGAAGGGAACTGAAGCGTGTGGATGAAGGGAACTGAAGCGGGTGGATGAAGGGAACTGAAGAGTGTGGATGAAGGGAACTGAAGTGTCTGGATGAAGGGAACTGAAGCCTGTGATGAAGGGAACTGAAGCGTGGATGAAGGGAACTGAAGCGTGTGGATGAAGGGAACTGAAGCGTGTGGATGAAGGGAACTGAAGAGTGTGGATGAAGGGAACTGAAGTGTCTGGATGAAGGGAACTGAAGCCTGTGATGAAGGGAACTGAAGCGTGGATGAAGGGAACTGAAGCGTGTGGATGAAGGGAACTGAAGCGTGTGGATGAAGGGAACTGAAGCATGTGATGAAGGGAACTGAAGTGTGTGGATGAAGGGAACAGAAGCATGGATGAAGGGAACTGAAGCGTGTGGATGAAGGGAACTGAAGTGTGTGGATGAAAGGAACTGAAGAGTGTGGATGAAGGGAACTGAAGCGTGTGGATGAAGGGAACAGAAGCGTGTGGATGAAGGGAACTGAAGAGTGTGGATGAAGGGAACAGAAGCCTGGATGAAGGGAACTGAAGCGTGGATGAAGGCAACTGAAGCATGGATGAAGGGAACTGAAGCGTGTGGATGAAGGGAACTGAAGAGTGTGGATGAAGAGAACTGAAGCATTTGATGAAGGGCACTGAAGAGTGTGATGAAGGGAACTGAAGTGTCTGGATGAAGGGAACTGAAGAGTGCGGATGAAGGGAACTGAAGAGTGGATGAAGGGAACTGAAGAGTGGATGAAGGGAACTGAAGAGTGGATGAAGGGAACAGAAGCATGTGGATGAAGGAAACAGAAGCGTGTGTATGAAGGGAACTGAAGTGTGGCTGAAGGGAACAGAAGCGTGTGATGAAGGCAACTGAAACGTGGATGAAGGGAACTGAAGCGTGTGGATGAAGGGAACTGAAGAGTGTGGATGAAGGGAACTGAAGCCTGTGATGAAGGCAACTGAAGAGTGTGGATGAAGGGAACTGAAGAGTGGATGAAGGGAACTGAAGCGTGTGGATGAAGGGAACTGAAGCCTGTGATGAAGGAAACTGAACAGTGTGGATGAAGGGAACTGAAGTGTGTGATGAAGGGAACTGAAGCGTGTGGATGAAGGGAACTGAAGCCTCTGATGAAGGGAACTGAAGCGTGTGGATGAAGGGAACTGAAGAGTGTGGATGAAGGGAACAGAAGTGTGTGATGAAGGGAACAGAAGCGTATGATGAAGGCAACTGAAACGTGGATGAAGGGAACTGAAGAGTGCGGATGAAGGGAACTGAAGAGTGGATGAAGGGAACAGAAGCATGTGGATGAAGGAAACAGAAGCGTGTGTATGAAGGGAACAGAAGCGTGTGATGAAGGCAACTGAAACGTGGATGAAGGGAACTGAAGCGTGTGGATGAAGGGAACTGAAGAGTGTGGATGAAGGGAACTGAAGAGTGGATGAAGGGAACTGAAGCGTGTGGATGAAGGGAACTGAAGAGTGGATGAAGGGAACTGAAGAGTGTGGATGAAGGGAACTGAAGAGTGGATGAAGGGAACTGAAGCATGTGGATGAAGGGAACTGAAGCCTGTGATGAAAAGAACTAAAGCGTGTGGATGAAGGGAACTGAAGAGTGTGGATGAAGGGAACAGAAGCGTGTGATGAAGGGAACAGAAGCGTATGATGAAGGCAACTGAAACGTGGATGAAGGGAACTGAAGTGTGTAATGAAGGGAACTGAAGTCTGTGACGAAGAGAACTGAAGCATGTGATGAATTGAACTGAAGCGTGTGGACTGACCTCAGGAAGGAGCAGGTGAGCAGGACGAGGCTGCCATACGCCAGCAGCTCACTCAGCGTACGAAACACCTGCAGCTCTGATGTCACTTCCTCCATGATGTCCTGAGTCACCTGCTGCAGAGAGCGGCTGCTGTTGGCATCGAGATCAAAGGTCACCGAGGCTGAGATGTTGAAGTCAAACTCCCGCTTCAGGCGCTCAAACGCTGCAACGGTGGCTGAAAGTAGAGCGACTGAGAGCTGTGACGCTGACTGAAAGCAGTGAGACTGAAGCTGTGACGCTGACTGAAAGCAGTGAGACTGAGAGCTGTGACGCTGACTGAAAGCAGTGAGACTGAAGCTGTGACTCTGACTGAAAGCAGTGAGACTGAGAGCTGTGACGCTGACTGAAAGCAGTGAGACTGAGAGCTGTGACGCTGACTGAAAGCAGTGAGACTGAGAGCTGTGACGCTGACTGAAAGCAGTGAGACTGACAGCTGACTGAAAGCAGTGAGACTGAGAGCTGCTGATCCAAACAGAGAAACTCACGATCTGCCAGACGAGTCCTCAGATGGCGGCCGATGAAGGACGGGATGATGCAGAAGAGCTCGCCAACTGAAGACCAAAAAACAAAACACGTTTTATAAAAAACGATGCGCATGTGACACTTCAAAGTTTTAACATTTCTGTAATTCGAGTTTCAAGCTGACCGTTTTTGCACAGACATCTTAAAATCTGTAAATTGTGTAACAAAATATATATTTAAATAAATTAAAATAATCAAATTGTGAAATATTTTGCTTCTGTGACACTAGACGGGATCATCCCTATGTTCCCCGCTTTGTATGTGACGGGGCAACATAGGGATGATCCCGTCTACAGTTAGCCAGTTAGCTGTGTTAGCCGCCGAGTTAGCCGCTGACTTAGCAGCCGAGTTAGCCGCCAAGCTAGCCGCCGAGTTAGCCGCCGAGCTAGCAACCGAGTTAGCCGCCGAGCTAGCAGCCAGATTAGCAGCCGAGTTAGCCGCCAAGCTAACAGCGGAGTTAGCCGCTGAGCTAGCAACCGAGTTAGCCGCGATCGGGGAACATAGGACCCCGGGAACATAGGTACGCTCCCCGCTAGACCTCACTACTTCTAAAATGTGCCATTATTGATTAATCTGTTGATTTTTTTTACATTGTATTTTAGTTTATGTTATGTATTTTATACATTATAAAATAAGTCCAAGGTCATTTCTTCAAATGTCTTCACTGTTCCTGTTTTAATCTCATAAATTAACAGACAGTTTTATAAAGTAAAATAAAAAGTAGTTAACAGTTTTACACAATACGGCTCCAAAGAGGCTTGATTTGAATATTCAGGTGCCTCAAAATTATGATGAATCCCGGATTCGTGCCTCATCATCATTTCTTTATTCACACCTCAGTTAAAATCACGTACAACATACTCATTTTTGTAGTTAGCTTACATGAAATGGGACACCGTAGGAAGCTTAAAAAGCTTTTTAAGAGGCACAAAATAAATACTTTTAACAATTAAACATAACCCCCCCCCCCCCCCCCCACACGATAAAACAGAAAAATACATAAATACAAATAGCACTCTCAACCATATAAAGACGTACAAGAGATCCCTAACCTAATGCTAACCTAAAGCTAAACTAACCTAACGCTAACCTAACCTAAAGCTAACCTAACCCAATGCTAACCTAAAGCTAAGCTAACCTAACGCTAACCTAACCTAAGCCCTACTCCTAACAAGGCTCAAATAATGACCGATATAATGTTACAAGGGCTTCACCAGGTAAAAAATGCCTAAACTCAAAAAATAATCCAACATATTTTGATAGTTTCTAATGGATGCCTTGTCTTCTTCCTGCTATTAATGTCTTTTAGTTTACTCTAAAGAACTGGTTTGTAGGATTTAGTGACACCTAGTGGTCATCCTGTTTAAATCAGTGTCTTTACAGAGGGTCAGTGAACGCACCGCGGGCCAGCTGGCACAGTGGCAGGAAACCGGTGATGATGTCACACAGGAAGTTGAAGTCTCCCAGCAGGTCGGAGCAGTCGGCTCGAGCCTCGGCAAACACTGCGCGGCACTTCCTGTACGGAGAGCCCAGTTTGGCGTTGCACACGTCTCCAATGTCCACCAGGAAGTGAAGCACGTTCCTCAGAATGCGAGCTGCAGGGTCAAAGGTCACAGAGCACAGGAAGGTTTCTGTGTGTTAGTGACAACTGATCACTGTAACAGTTTCATTACAAACTAAGTTTCTCACCAATGTGACGGACGCTGTCAGTCAGAGCGTGGACGAGGTTGTGAACTCTTCCTGCAACAGCAACAGCGTTACTGCTGATCTCTGAGAGTCTGTCCAACACCGCTGAGAGAGAGAGAGAGAGAGAGAGAGAGAGAGAGAGAGAGAGAGAGAGAGACTCTCTCATTTGGTTAAAAGCTGAATAAATAATAAAACACAAACCGATCAGCTGATCTGAGAATATGGGATCCTTGTGTGTTATGGCAGCAGCTCTGCAGCTGATAGAAGTTGCCAACCAACAATCTGCAGGATCCAGCCCACCATCTGTTTGAACTCTGCTCTGTGTCTTTTTCCCGCCCTTTTTTATGTTTAGCAGTGTTTACTGTTAGACTTGTCCTCATATCACTGTAACAGCAGAACTTTCACAGACGCCACATACAAGCTCTTTTTTGATGCTTCGGAGAAGTTTGATAGTTCTGCTCCTCCACTGCAGCACAAATGGACAACTCAGGAAATATGAGTGGCTGATCCTCCGCGGACTTCATCACCTCCTCCACCAGTTTGTCCATGAGACGCAGAGGGAGCGTACCTATGTTCCCCGGGTCCTATGTTCCCCGATCAGCTGCTAGCTCGGCTGCTAATTCGGCTGCTAGCTCGGCGGCTAATTCGGCAGCTAACTCGGCGGCTAGCTCGGCGGCTAACTCATCTGCTAACTCGGCTGCTAACTCGGCTGTTAACTCGGCGGCTAACTCAGCTAACTGGCTAACTGTAGACAGGATCATCCCTATGTTCCCCAGTCACATACAAAGCGGGGAACATAGGACCCGGGGAACATAGGACCGGGGTAACATAGGACCCGCGGAACATAAGGATGATCCCAGACGCAGAGACTTCATGCCAGTGTCTTGACACAGCCTAGCAGCAGTTTTCCACTGACCCACTGACCTCAGTCCTGCCAGCTTCATCAGCCCAGCTGTTACAAGGATCCTCTGAACACTGACAGAGCTGAGAATCCTGCTCTGTATGGCCGGGTTATAGAACAAAGGTTCTTCACCAACAGTCCCATACACCTGAGAGCAGTCTCTCCTCACATTAAAAACTGTTCTCCAGGCACGCAGAACCGACTGGTAAAAACAAGAAGTCTGTGATGTATCCATACCATCCAAATCCATAAGAAACAAGTGTTTGTCATAATCCAGGTTCTTCACTCTATGGAGCAGCAAAGAAGTCGTTTCAGTCCAGGGTTGCTGCGTTCAGTACAGCAAACGCTGTAGTCTGGAGCCAAAATGCCAATCAATCAATCCCTGACCCCCCTCCCTCCGACACAGGTAGAAACAGCACAGCCGATCTAATACAGTGATATCCTCCCTGTCACAGTCTGTTCTGCTCCACTCCTGCTAATCAGCCACACCCACCTCATCAGTTAACTCTGTTCACCTGGACTCTCAGCTGTAATCAACCCAGTATATAAACTCCTGTTGTCCACTCACTCTTTGTCAGATCGTCTTTATCTACATGCCAGACCTTCCAGCACTAATTTATGGACTGTTTTCCTGGTTTCAATCCTGCTTACCTTGGACTTCCTCTCCTCATGTCTTCCTTGGTGAACACACCGTTCTGTCCCTGACCTCGAGTATCGCCTGTTCCTGTGTTGTGTCCTCCGGCTTTGATCCTGTCAGGAGAGCCCAGAGACTTCCGCCTGGTCAACCTCATGTCCATGAGTGCTACTGGCATTGTCGTACCTGCTGCCTACTCTGTATCATCAGTGACCCTGAGCCCTGCCTGTAGCCCTACATGTTCTGCCTTTACCTGTTCAGGTACCTTGCAGACTGTAATATAGACTTTTTCAAACTGCTCACTGGTGTTCTGTGCTGCTATTGGGTCCTACCACCTCCACCCGTTACTCCCCAGAAGAAATCCACTAGTCTTTTATTTCTGTAATGAGTGTCTGGAGGAACTACAACAGTGACACAGTGCCAAAGCATAGACGCAACCAAAGTCTTCCTCCCTCCTGTAGGACAACTGGGGATGGACCCATTTCCATCGAGACAATTGGGCACTCGTTTTCTCAACTAGACCCTCCGAGTTTTGTTTTTGTTCTTTTCCTGAAAGTTCTCACTTCCCAGAAACTCCTAAGTTCTTCATCCCCTCTGTGCTCCACTGCAGCCCGCTGATAAAATGCTTTTTATTGCTCCACTCTCCCAACCCTAACCCTAACAGAAGAAGCTTGTTCATATAGTTTTAAGTTCTGTTCAAGAATCTGAATATCATTTAGACATTTCTATGCCAAGTTCAACCCAGAGAGACTCAATAGTTAAGGCATATAACATCCCAGATAGAGGACATCCCTGCCTGATGCCTCTCTGAACAGACACTGGCCTGCTAAGCCCCCCTCCCCCACCTTTAACACTACTGTGGCCCTTGAATACAGTAACTCTATCCATGAAATCTTTTTTCAAACCCAAATAATTATGATCAACTTGATCAAAGGCCCACATCCAGTTCCCATAATCGTGATGAATCAATAACGTCTAAGTCAAACCAAATTGTCATTTCAGGGACACGTACATCTGACTGGCATGAACATCCATGTCCAGACATTCTTTAAGTCTATTTGACAAACATTTTGCTATTAGTCCACACACAGAAGTGAAACAGGTCTCCAGTTCTGTAGGCGGCCCAAATCCTCCCTCCTGCCCTCATACAGCTCGATGCTCCCAGAGTCCAAACATCTTCAGAAACCTTCCATTAGATCTTTACCCAGCAGAGTCCAGAATGTTTTATAGAACTGTAGGAAGACCATCGATGCCAGGAGACCGACCACCGCTGAGCTGCTGCACCGCTGCAGACGGTTCATCAGAGGAAATGATGGACTCCAGTGAGGCTGCATGTGCTTCCCCTAACCGAGGCAGTCCCTCCAGAATCTCATCCACACAGTCAGCGTCACAAACATCAGCACTGAACAGGCTGCTGTAGAAGTCTATAGCCAGCTCCCTCATCTCTGATGACCATGACTACTGAATAATTAGTAGTCCCAGTCTCCTCCCACCATGACTACTGAATAATTAGTAGTCCCAGTCTCCTCCCATGACTACTGAATAATTAGTAGTCCCAGTCTCCTCCCACCATGACAACTGAATAATTAGTAGTCCCAGTCTCCTCCCACCATGACAACTGAATAATTAGTAGTCCCAGTCTCCTCCCACCATGACTACTGAATAATTAGTAGTCCCAGTCTCTAGTACAGTGTGTAGTACTGTGTGTAGCACTGTGTGTAGCACTGTGTGTAGCACTGTGTGTAGCATTGTGTGTAGTACTGTGTGTAGCACTGTGTGTAGCATTGTGTGTAGTACTGTGTGTAGCACTGTGTGTAGCACTGTGTGTAGCACTGTGTGTAGCACTGTGTGTAGCACTGTGTGTAGTACAGTTTGTAGTACAGTGTGTAGTACAGTGTTTAGTATTGTGTGTGTAGTACAGTGTGTAGTACTGTGTGTAATACAGTGTGCTCTGAGGTGGGCAGGGCTTACAGAAGAGGGGCGTGGCTGCTCTCTGCAGTAACTCCTGCGTCTGATTGGCTGTGAGCTCGGCTCCACACAGCAGGCTGCTGGCGGCTCGCTCCGTGTTTCGTAGCGTGTTGCTGAGCGGCGCCGCGAGCAGCAGCGACACACTGAGGAGCAGCAGGAAGTTCCTCCCGTGAGCTGCAACACACACACACACACCGTCACTGGCCAATCACAGCCTTGTGTACAGTAGCCCCGCCTCCACCTGACGTCACACCAACAGGAGGACTCACCTGAGCACAGCGTGACCATGTGACTCACCTGAGCGCAGCGTGACCATGTGACTCACCTGAGCGCAGCGTGACCATGTGACTCACCTGAGCGCAGCGTGACCATGTGACCATGTGACTCACCTGAGCACAGGGAGGGCAGCGTTACCATGACGTCGGCCCTGATGCTGGCAGACAGCCCCATCCCGAAGGCGGCCATGCATGCGACGGCCAGCGAGCCGTATGCGCTGACCCACAGCGGCTGCTGCTGCAGGAAGAGCGCTGCGGCGCCGTACGCACACGCCAGCAGCAGCCCACACACAAAGGCTGCCAGGCTCCGCCCCGCCTCCAGCAGGTGACCTTTGACCTTCCTCCTGACGCAGCGGCTTCCTGCTGACCTGTGGAGGGAAATATCGCTCTAATCAAATCTCTTCCAGCCAATCACAGACCTCCATCTAACCTCTAAGATGAGAAATGAGCCAATCAGCTGTTTACTAGACGATTTAGAGCCAATCACCAGTGACGTGCGGTGAGGTTCATGTCTGGTGAGGCACTGACTTCATCACAATCAGATTTACAAACATATGAACCCTACAGAGTAGCTTATTCACCATTTGATTGGCAGCAGTTAACAGGTTATGTTTAAAATCTCATATCAGCTTTCTTTACACATACAAACTGTAGCACACAAAAACACTATGCTATGTAATCCTCCATACTGAACAAAGGCCAGACAAGAAGGGAAAAAAAACGGATGACTTGCCGACTTGCTCACTGTAGTTGTAGCTTACTGTCACTTATTCTGCAGCTAATGAGTCGTAATAAGAATCACTGGGATCAGGAGCGCCCCCTGCCATGAGGCCGGAGAACTGCGTGCCTCACTTAGTGACTTTTTGCAGCCGTTTTATGCTGCTCAGCACACGAAACACGCTACAAACACTGTACATTATATCATCAGCTAAACTATGGAAATTTAGTTCATATAGTAAAAGTGTTTGAACATGTTAATAGCAACATACAGAGAGACAGCTGTACAGCTGTACTGTCTTACTGCATAGCATGCCAGCGCAGTAAGCCGAGTCATTGCGCAATCCATGGTGAGGCTCGTCTCGCTGCTGCCTCACTGCGTGTCTCTTTTCAGTGTTTGATCAGTACATGTGAAAATTCAGCGATTTTGAATTAAAAATAATCTGAAACTGGTAAAGTTAGATAGAAAATAACGTTATAGTGCAAATCACTGGACAAATATAACCATTTATTATTTTTTTCATTTTTAAGTCTTTTTCCAACAGGTGAGGCACGGTCTCACCTGCCTCCCCTGACCGCACGTCACTGCCAATCACAGAGATAAAACCTTAGTGACATCCCTTCCTGTTACAGCAGTTCTATACCTGTGTGTGTACCTGTGTGTTAGCTGTGTGTGTGTGTGTGTACCTGTGTGTTACCTGTGTGTGTGTGTGTGTTAACTGTGTATTAGCTGTGTGTGTGTGTTACCTGTGTGTTACCTGTGTGTGTGTGTGTGTGTGTGTGTGTGTGTACCTGTGTGTTAACTGTGTATTAGCTGTGTGTGTGTGTACCTGTGTGTTACCTGTGTGTGTGTGTGTGTGTGTACCTGTGTGTTAACTGTGTGTGTGTGTACCTGTGTGTTACCTGTGTGTGTGTGTGTACCTGTGTGTTAACTGTGTATTAGCTGTGTGTGTGTGTACCTGTGTGTTACCTGTGTGTGTGTGTGTGTGTGTGTGTGTACCTGTGTGTTAACTGTGTATTAGCTGTGTGTGTGTGTACCTGTGTGTTAACTGTGTATTAGCTGTGTGTGTGTACCTGTGTGTTAGCTGTGTGTGTGTGTGTACCTGTGTGTTACCTGTGTGTGTGTTAACTGTGTATTAGCTGTGTGTGTGTGTACCTGTGTGTTAACTGTGTATTAGCTGTGTGTGTGTGTGTACCCGTGTGTTAGCTGTGTGTGTGTTACCTGTGTGTGTGTACCTGTGTGTACCTGTGTGTGTGTGTTACCTGTGTACCTGTGTGTGTTACCTGTGTATGTTACCTGTGTGTGTGTGTTACCTGTGTATGTTACCTGTGTGTGTGTGTGTGTGTGTGTTACCTGTGTGTGTTACCTCTGTGTATGTTACCTGTGTGTGTGTGTGTGTTACCTGTGTGTGTTGTACGTGTGTATTACCTGTGTGTGTGTGTGTTACCTGTGTGTGTGTGTGTGTGTGTTACCTGTGTGTGTTACGTGTGTGTTACCTGTGTGTTACATGTGTGTACCTGTGTGTGTACTTGTGTGTTACCTGTGTGTTACATGTGAGTACCTGTGTGTGTGTACCTGTGTGTTACCTGTGTGTGTTAACTGTGTATTAGATGTGTGTCTGTGTACCTGTGTGTTAGCTGTGTGCGTGTGAGTGTGTGTGTGTGTGTGTGTTACCTGTGTGTGTACCTGTGTATTACCTGTGTGTGTGTGTGTGTGTGTGTACATGTGTGTTACCTGTGTGTGTGTGTGTACATGTGTGTTACCTGTGTGTGTACATGTGTGTTACCTGTGTGTGTGTGTGTGTTACCTGTGTGTGTGTGTGTGTGTGTGTGTGTGTGTGTGTGTGTTGTCTGTGTGTGTGTGTGTGTGTGTTACCTGTGTGTGTACCTGTGTGTTACCTGTGTGTATTACCTGTGTGTGTACCTGTGTGTTACCTGTGTGTGTGTGTGATACCTGTGTGTTACGTGTGTGTTACCTGTGTGTGTTACCTGTGTGTTACCTGTGTGTGTTACCTGTGTGTTACCCGTGTGTGTTACCTGTGTGTGTTACGTGTGTTACCTGTGTGTGTTACCTGTGTGTGTTACCTGTTTGTGTACCTGTGTGTTACCTGTGTGTGTGTGTACCTGTGTGTTGTCTGTGTGTGTGTGTGTGTGTGTGTTACCTGTGTGTGTGTGTGTGTGTGTTGTCTGTGTGTGTGTGTGTTACATGTGTGTTACTTGTGTGTTACTTGTGTGTGTTACATGTGTGTTACCTGTGTGTGTACCTGTGTGTGTGTGTTACCTGTGTGTTACCTGTGTGTGTTACGTGTGTTACCTGTGTGTGTTACCTGTATGTTACCTGTGTGTGTTACCTGTGTGTGTACCTGTGTGTGTTACCTGTGTGTGTACCTGTGTGTGTACCTGTGTGTGTACTTGTGTGTTACCTGTGTGTTACCTGTGTGTTACCTGTGTGTTACCTGTGTGTACCTGTGTGTTACCTGTGTGTACCTGTGTATTACCTGTGTGTGTGTGTGTGTGTTACCTGTGTGTGTACCTGTGTGTTAGCTGTGTGTGTGTGTTAGCTGTCTGTGTGTGTGTGTGTGTGTGTTAGCTGTGTGTGTGTGTGTGTGTGTACCTGTGTGTGTTAGCTGTATGTGTGTGTGTGTGTACCTGTGTGTGATAGCTGTGTGTGTGTGTGTACCTGTGTGTGATAGCTGTGTGTGTGTGTGTACCTGTGTGTGATAGCTGTGTGTGTGTGTGTGTGTGTGTGTGTGTGCGTGTGTTACCTGGTCAGAGCTCCGCCTCCTCTCAGCTGAACTTTGACCTCAGCTTTCATCTTTTCTCCTTTCTTCATCAGTTTTCTGTTAGCTTCACTCTGGCTCTGATGTTTTCCTGTAACCATGGAAACCGTGATGCTTTCCTGTAACCATAGAAACTGTGATGTCAGTGAAGCTTCTGGAAGCATCATGGGACACAGTGCTGCTTCTTCTGCTGCTGCATTTAAAGTTAGTGTGTGTGTGTGTGTATGTGTTGAGTTGAATCAGTACTTCTTTTAATCATCAGAGTCTTTTTCTGAACTTCTACTAAATATTCACACTGCAGTACCGTCGGTGACCAGCAGGGGTCACAAACCCTAACCCTATGCAATGCTCGACCAGGACTGTGTAAGGTCATGGACCCCACAGGGATAGAAAAACACACACTCTGTCTCACACATACACACACACACACACACACACACACACACACACACACATACACACATACACACATTCAATCAGAGAACAGCTACTGAAGAGCACCAGTGCCGTGTCTTACATCACACTATTAGTATACTTCAGGAAAAATGGGTTAGGGTTAGCTAACCACTTCCTGTCCCTTCTGCTGCGGCGCCGAGATGGGACCGTTGAGGGTGAGAAGTGTCCATAGATCCAAACTCACCATCCAGATACTCATAGTTTCCAGACTTCTCAGTGTGAACACACTCAGAATATGAAGTTAGGGTTATGAGCAGTGAACCTTTAATCTGAGACTTCCTGTTAGTCAGGGTTACCCTAACCCTTTAATCTGAGACTTCCTGTCAATAATGACTCTGTGCTGTTACATCAGAATCACACAATGCCACTTACACTAATGTAATGTGTATATATATTTATCCATCCATTCATCCATTCATCCATCCATTCATTCACTCATTCATTCATCCATTCATTCATTCACTCATTCATTCATCCATCCATCCATCCATCCATCTATCCATTCATTCACTCATTCATTCATCCATTCATTCATTCATTCATCCATTCATCCATTCATTCATCCATTCATCCATTCATTCATTCATCCATTCATCATCATCCTCATTATCTCTCTCAGTTTGAATCTCTCACCTGCAACCGTCAGCCCGTCAGCGCTGCTTTAATCCTCTTAGATTAATCTGCTCTAAAATCAGTTTTACACACGAGTGTGTGTGTGTGTGTGTGTGTGTGTGTGTGTGTGTGTGTGTGTGTGTGTGTGATCACATGATCAGATTAGATATATGCAGCTCAGCTCACCCTAACCCTCTGCAGTTTCATTCACAGTTTGACTTCAGTCAGCTGCTGTGACTCCTCCCACCTGTAATCCTCCAGGTACCCTTACCCTTTACATGCACACCTGTAATCCTCCAGGTACCCTAACCCTTTACATGCACACCTGTAACCCTCCAGGTACCCTAACCCTTTACATGCACACCTGTAATCCTCCAGGTACCCTAACCCTTTACATGCACACCTGTAAGTTCCATCAGTGAACTAACCCAGCAGCTAGTGTTACTGTCTAACTCCTGTTTCCACTTCATTACACAGAACTTTATTTCTCCATTCCTATGTTTCATTTATTCAGTTTAAACTCAAGTCATGTCATTTAAAAATAACCTCAGTTGAAACAAAGTGCTGCACAGTTATTAATATACAATAAAATCACACATAAATATAATAATAAATAAAAATAAAGGTGAAGATTTCATGTGAATATCCTGATTGGAAATATATGAACTGATTATGAGCAGCAGCTGATCAGACAGGAAGTAGTTAAATCCAACTGGGAAATGCTGTTCGTGCCTGTGTGACTGTTAACAGAGACTGTTAATCACATGCGGAAATGCTACATCCGGTTAGTACTTTCCACAATAAAAGAGAATTTAAAATACATTTTCATGGAATTAAACCATAAATCAATCAATCTTTATTTAAGTCACGTGAAGGCTCTTTCCACATAGAGCAGGTCTAAACCCAACTCTTCAGGTTTCATTTAAAGAGACCCAACATTCCCACATGAGCAGCACTTGGTGACAGTGGAGAGAACAGGAAGAACCCTCAGAACCAGACTCAGAGTGGGAGAACATCTTTTAACAGGAAGAACCCTCAGAACCAGACTCAGAGTGGGAGAACCCCCCCCCCCCCCCCCCCCGCCCCCCCTCCACACACACACACATGATGATGCTTTACTTTCATGAATTTGACACATGTTATCTGACCTTTATTTTGAAGGCTGAAATACCGTGTTTCCGATGTCCTCGCTCACTGAGCGAATACGTCACCGTAAGTTGTCAGTATAAAACGGGTCCGGTGGCCTCCGGTAATGAGCTGCTCTCAGGCCGACGGACCTAACGGCAGATACCAGACCGTAAACCAGGAGAGCAGCTCCTGTCTCTGAACGTTACCGGTATGCTGAGGTAACGGGGTTAGGGTTAGGACCTATTGCCGGTAACGGGAGACACAGAGACGATGAGCGGAGCTACCGGACTGTTGGTGCTGCTGATGCTCAGCCACCGGGCTGCGTTCACGGCCAGCAGGTCCCTGAACGCACCGCAGGATGGACCGACAGGTAACTTTACAGTTCCCGGTTACCGACTGTACATAACAGTCACTGTCAGTATGTTTATATGACGTTAACTTTCACATGTTCACATAGTTCATATATTTATATATTTATATATTAACAGTATCAGCGGCTCTTGTGTTTAACCTCCGCAGGTTCGGAGCGGCAGCGTCTCGTCCTGCTGGAGACTCGACCCTTCATCCTGGTGGACGGTCAGAGGAGAAGCCTGACTGACGCTCTGCAGGTGGGACACATACACACATACATACAGACACATACATACAGACACACACACACACACATACATACAGACACACACACACACACATACATACAGACACATACACACATACATACAGACACACACACACACACACACACACACATACATACAGACACATACATACAGTCACATACATACATACACATACACACACGTACACACATACATACAGACACACACATACACACACATACACATACACACATACATACAGACACACACTCACACCTACAGTATAGATAGGGTTAGGGTCAGCTTATTGATTAGTGACATATAGAGTTATATATGCAGGGTTAGGGGGATAAAATGACTTCATGCTTCAGGCTGAAACTTTCTGTGGAATAACAGACAGGAAGGAAGTGTCACCAGGAGCTTCCTGAGTTGGGGGGGGGGGGGGGGGGGGGGGGCGTTAGAGGACAGGCACTTCCTGTACAGCTGACAGAAGGTCTGACATCATTTCCTGTTGTAATGAATGAATGGAGTGCAGTTAGGGTTATTGATCCTGTTTAATGCTTTTATAGAGACTCTGAGTCAGGACTGTAGAATATAAAACAGACTCCACCAGCGTGACTTCATCTGGCTGCTGGACGACAGACATGACCTCATCACGGGGGAGGGGGGGGGTGTGGTCAGCGGGAGAATATCTGCTTGTTTCTGGTGTTTTTCTGTTTGGGGGTTTTTTGAACATTAAACTGCAGAGAAACGTTTTCACAGAAACTGAAGATAAGAAATAAAGGAAGTAACACCCATCTGACTCACCCCCCCCCCCCCCTCCCCCATCCTGCTGCACAATGACCTGACCCCACCCCCAACACAACGACAGGGTGGAGAAAACTAACACACCCCAGAGGGGAATTCTGCTCTTTTCAAACTTTATTAGTCCTGCAAAGATGAATAGATAGATGGATGGATGGATGGATGGATGGATGGATGGATAGAGAGATAGATGGATGGATAGAGAGATAGATGGATGGATAGATGGATGGATAGATAGATAGATAGATAGATAGATAGACAGATCTACAATGGAACCTTTGACACGTGTCAGGACGTTCTAGTTTAGTGTGGAGGGCAGCACACTTTGCATCTTCTGTTGACCTAATTGCCCCGTAGGGTTAGGGGTAGGGGTAATTGCCCCGTAGGGTTAGGGGTAGGGGTAATTGCCCCGTAGGGTTAGGGGTAGGGGTAATTGCCCCGTAGGCAAACTGCTGCTGGTCTAGTGTGGCGGGAGTGGAATGTTTAATCTGGCCGGGATTAATCGCTCAAAGCATCAGTGATTGAGCAATAATCCTGCTTGGGTCCAGAATCAGTCCTCCTGACCTCATTTTGGTCCAGAATCGGTCTTCCTGACCTCATTTTGGTCCAGAATCGGTCCTCCTGACCTCATTTGGGTCCAGAATCGGTCCTCCTAACCTCATTTGGGTCCAGCTGCCATCCTCCTAACCTCATTTGGGTCCAGAATCAATCCTCCTAACCTCATTTGGGTCCAGCTGCCATCCTCCTAACCTCATTTGGGTCCAGAATCGTTCCCTGATGACCTGATTGCAGCCTGTCCATTACCCTGGTGCTGTTACCCGGCACCAGAGTGGGTCCTGTTGAGGACCTCTGCTGTCTGTGAGAACAACACTTTGTTGTCTGCTGATGAAATGATGAGAATATTGATCAGTCAGACAATGTTGCGTTCAGGAAATAAAGGAAATAAAGTGTTCTTGTGTGTTTTCAGGATGGACACCCGGACCGGCTGCAGTGTGGTCTGGAAGTGGGAGGACGTCTGTTCTTGTTGGACCTGGAGAAGAACCAGTGAGTAGAACACCAGTCTGTAAAGTTCCAGCAAAGTTCCAGTAAAGTTCCAGTAAGGTTTCTGTAAAGTTCCTGTAAAGTTCCAGTAAGGTTTCTGTAAAGTTCCTGTAAAGTTCCAGTAACGTTCCAGTAAAGTTCCTCATGTTGTGTCTCTGTCAGCGACCTGCTGCCCAAACCGCCCAACGTCTTCTACTACCTGCCCAACGGCACCGGAGTGTCAGTGACGGCCCATGCTGTGGTGAGTCAGTGAATGCACCGCCAGATGTTTCTAGTGTTTCCAGATGTTGTGTTTGAGTGTTTCCAGATGTTGTGTTTGTGTGTTTCCAGACGTTGTGTTTGTGTTTCCAGATGTTGTGTTTGTGTGTTTGTGTGTTTCCAGATGTTGTGTTTGTGTGTTTCCAGATGTTGTTTGTGTGTTTCCAGATGTCGTGTTTGTGTGTTTCCAGATGTTGTGTTTGTGTGTTTCCAGATGTTTTTGTGTGTTTGTGTGTTTCCAGATGTTGTGTTTGTGTGTTTCCAAATGTCGTGTTTGTGTGTTTCCAGATGTCGTGTTTGTGTGTTTCCAGATGTTGTGTTTGTGTGTTTCCAGACGTTGTGTTTGTGTGTTTCCAGATGTTGTGTTTGTGTGTTTGTGTGTTTCCAGATGTTGTGTTTGTGTGTTTCCAGATGTTGTTTGTGTGTTTCCAGATGTTGTGTTTGTGTGTTTCCAGATGTTGTGTTTGTGTGTTTCCAGATGTTGTGTTTGTGTGTTTCCAGATGTTGTGTTTGTGTGTTTCCAGATGTTGTGTTTGTGTTTGTGTGTTTCCAGATGTTGTGTTTGTGTGTTTCCAGATGTTGTTTGTGTGTTTCCAGATGTTGTGTTTGTGTGTTTCCAGATGTTGTGTTTGTGTGTTTCCAGATGTTGTGTTTGTGTGTTTCCAGATGTTGTGTTTGTGTGTTTGTGTGTTTGTGTGTTTCCAGATGTTGTTTGTGTGTTTGTGTGTTTGTGTGTTTCCAGATGTTGTTTGTGTGTTTCCAGATGTTGTTTGTGTGTTTCCAGATGTTGTGTTTGTGTGTTTCCAGATGTTGTGTTTGTGTGTTTCCAGATGTTGTGTTTGTGTGTTTCCAGATGTTGTTTGTGTGTTTCCAGATGTTGTTTTTGTGTGTTTCCAGATGTTGTTTGTGTGTTTCCAGATGTCGTGTTTGTGTGTTTCCAGATGTTGTGTTTGTGTGTTTCCAGATGTTGTGTTTGTGTGTTTCCAGATGTTGTTTGTGTGTTTCCAGATGTTGTTTGTGTGTTTCCAGATGTTGTGTTTGTGTGTTTCCAGATGTTGTGTTTGTGTGTTTCCAGATGTTTTTGTGTGTTTGTGTGTTTCCAGATGTTGTGTTTGTGTGTTTCCAGATGTTGTGTTTGTGTGTTTCCAGATGTCGTGTTTGTGTGTTTCCAGATGTCGTGTTTGTGTGTTTCCAGATGTTGTGTTTGTGTGTTTCCAGACTCACTGTTATTACCACGGCAGCGTTCGAGGGTTCCCTCAGTCCAGAGTGGCAGTCAGCACCTGCTCCGGACTCCGGTCAGTCATCTTCATCACAGCCCATAATAACCCTGCAGTCATGTGACCTCTCAGCTGGTCTCAGTCATCTTCATCACAGCCCATAATAACCTGGCAGTCATGTGACCTCTCAGCTGGTCTCAGTCATCTTCATCACAGCCCATAATAACCTGGCAGTCATGTGACCTCTCAGCTGGTCTCAGTCATCTTCATCACAGCCCATAATAACCTGGCAGTCATGTGACCTCTCATCTGGTCTCAGTCATCTTCATCACAGCCCATAATAGCCTGGCAGTCATGTGACCTCTCAGCTGGTCTCATCTGTAAGGGGGACTGGGGATTTCCACCGGGTACGTCAGCGGCGCGGAACAGCTGTGCTACGGTTTAGCTCCGTCCTCTGCCCGGCGTCGACTCACACCGGGAGCGTTACAGCAGCGGAGTTCTGGGAGAGAAATCTGCCTTCAAAATGACGTTGCACTGTTAATACAGTAATTACGGCAGCCCAATCAAATCCGAATGACAGCCTTTAGTCTACTGTAATTACTGTAGTAGCTAGTCTATTGTAATTACTGTAGTGGCTAGTCTACCGTAATTACTGTAGTGGCTAGTCTACCGTAATTACTGTAGTAGCTAGTCTACCGTAATTACTGTAGTGGCTAGTCTACCGTAATTACTGTAGTAGCTAGTCTACCGTAATTACTGTAGTAGCAGCACAACTAAACGGCCCGGTTTTGTTAAGTTGCTCAATTTTGGTTGATTTGGTAATTTTCTTAGATGTTTGTGCTGATGTCATGTGTCAGTAGCTACGTAGCTAGATGGAGTCTTTATCTGTCTGGTTTATTCCTGTTTGTTGCTGAAATACGATCGGGAGGCTGCACGGGTTGTTTTATTTTGAAAGACGGAAGTTTTATTATGCCAATTCAGTGTCTGACTTCCTGTCTGGTGCGATCTGCTCTGTTGAGCTTGTCGCGAGTTACAAACAGCTCCGTCAAAAATAGAAATGCTGCGTGTTGATAGCGCTGCAGCGCGGAGAGCCTCTGCTGGGACGTTGCTGACACGCTGCTGAGACGCTCCCAATGGAGACACTCTCATTGATTATAGTGGTACCTATCAGCTCCGGTGACAGAACCAGTGGAAATTGGGCTTTAGGGTTGTCACTCTCTGGGAGGAGAGCTGCAGGGTTAGTTATGTTGGATGAAGATCTGCAGCAGAAACCTCCTGATCCAGATTTACTGGGTTCGGGTCTTTACGTCAGAGCAGCAGAGTGACGACTCGGCGTTCCTCTGCAGGTTAAACTGAGCTGGATTAATACTGTGAGCGACCTTTGACCCCGCTGCAGGATTACTGGATTTATTTATCCGCTCACGTGCAAAGACCTGAAACCTCAGTCCACCACTGAGACCTTTTAGAGTAGAGAATCTTTATTAACCCTCTAAAACATGTATACATACAACAACACAGAATAAATAAACACATCAGAAACAGGATCTTCAGCTTTGACCCTTGACCCTTGACCCTAACCCTAACCCCAAAGCAACAAATAAAAGTGTTGTGACTGAGCTTCAGTAGAGCACTGAGGCACCACGTCACTGAAGGAGCTTTTTCTGTGGACGTTCTAGTGAGTCGATCACAGAGCAGCTTTACTGATCAGCTTGTTGAGCAACATAGAAGAGAACACCAGAAAATGTTCCCTGATAGAACACATGGAGAACATTCTCAGTTCCCTCAGCCTGTTGACCCTGAACCCTGACCCTGGAGAGAAAGATGCTCTTCCTTCTGAAATCAATAATTCATTATTTTGTCTTTCCCACATTCAGTTTAATAAAGTTTGCATCACACCAGCTGACAAATGATTCAACCTCTCAGTTGTAGGCGAGGTCATTGCCTGTTTATTATCAAGTCTGACGTACTGAGGACGAGATATAGACTAAAATCCAAGTCGTAGTTGTGTTATGCAATTTAAAATTAATTAATATATTAGTTAAAATATGTGACTGAATAGTATTAAAATGAATCCCCTTCACTCTTTACCAGCGTTTCTCTGATCAATAATAATAACCTAACCCTAACCCTGACCTTTGGCTGTCTAGTACTAATGCCCACAGCTCACATTTGAGCAACACATCTCTGTGTTGCTCAAATGTGTCCTGTTGTGCCTCAATGAGGTCAACAGCTCTGGCTGAGTCCAGTGATGGGAGATGGCAGCATATCCCAAACTTGGTGTCTCCCAGTATCTTAACCCTTCTGTTGTGCTCAGGTCAAAGAAGGACAGAAGGAAGGAAAGGAGTAAGGAGGAAAAGAGGAAGGAAGGAAGGAAAAGAGGAATGGAGGAAAAGAGGAAGGAAGGAAGGAAAGGAGTAAGGAGGAAAGGAGGAAAAGGAGGAAGGACAAAAGAGGAAGGAATTTAGGAGAGAAGGATGAAAAGAGGAAGGAAGGAAGGAAAGAAAGAAGTAAGGAGGGCAGAAAGGAGGAAGGAAGGAAGGATGGAAGGAGGAGGGAGGAAAGGAGGAAGGAAGGAAGGAAGGATGGAAGGAGGAGGGAGCAAAGAAAGAGGGGAGGAGGGAAGAAGGAAGGAAAAATTAAAGAAAGAGGAAGGAAAGAAGGAACAGTCAAAAGAGATGGGGTCAATTTGACCCAAGAGGACGACGGGAGGGTTAAGAAAAATGACCAGAAGGCCAATGTTTAGGTCTATCTGCTCATTTAGTCTCACGTATGAATTCATTTGTTTATCTTTATTCCTCAAACCACACAAATATTTTCCATGCAAACGGAGGCAAGTTTGCACAGGTGTTAAATTCATGCAGTTCTAACTAAAACAGTCTTCTTACCTCAGAGGTGGGTTAGGGTTAGGGGTTAGGGGTTAGGGGTTAGGGTCAGGGTTAGGGTCAGAGCTTCCCTTCAAACCCAAACCAAATGCACCGAAGATCAAAGTGACGTCTTTGGTGCATTCAGGAGCCTCGGACATCGGAGTTTCAGTCATGTAAATTTCCAACAAACAACACAAAGAGCCAATGAAAATTGGGGGGGGGGGGGGCAATCAGATCCCCCTGTTATCCATCCAGTAACTAACCCCAACCTTTATCCATCCCTCTTTCCTCTCTCAGCGGAGTCATCACCATCAACTCCACGCTGAGCTTCGAGCTGCAGCCGCAGGAAGATGAGCAGCCCCCCCACCAGGAGGACGAGGAGGAGGGCGAGGGGGGGGCAGGAAGTGGAGGGAGCGGAGGAGGAGGAGGAGGAAGAGTCCACCTGCTGTACTCCAGCAGCTCCCTGGAGAGTAACGGAGGGGGGGGCTGTGGGGTCTCTCACAGCAGCATCCCCCCCCTCCACAGCTCCACACACACACACAGGGTGAGACTGCTGATCAATAAAAGGATTAACTCCCCCCAATAGATATTTTATAGAAAAGAAGACATGCCCCGAACTCTGCCAATCAATAATCTATGTCAAACACAAACAGTATGTGTGACCTCTGACCTGTCTCCCTGTGTGCAGAGGAGGCGGGACATCCTGTCTGAGAGGAAGTACATCGAGCTGGTTCTGGTGGCCGATCATCAGGAGGTGAGCTGCAGTTCCTGCTCCTGTCAGCAGGGGGCAGCACAGACCTGCTGTCAAAGTTAATGTGATAATTAATAGAGATTAAATATTTTAATTGATTGACAGCCCTTATAAATATAAATATATTAATAAATATATGAATAAATATAAATGTATTTGTATGTAACTATATTAATAAATATGAATCTCCTCACAGTTTCTCAACTATCAGAAGAACAACAGGAACAATGAGACCATCATCTACCGCATGCTGGATGTGGCCAATCAGGTGGACTGGGTGAGCCTGACCTCTCGGCTGCTGTCACCATGGTAACGGGAATGCTGTCACTGTGGTAACAGGACAGCCTGACCGAGCCTCTGGTTGTCGTTGCAGTTCTACCGGCCGCTGAACGTGCGCGTTGCGCTGACCGGTTTGGAGATCTGGAGCGACCGCGATAAAATCCGGGTGGAGAAGAGTCCGACCGACACCCTCAACAACTTCCTGCAGTGGAGGAGCCGTGAGCTGCTGCCGCGCCTTCGCCATGACAACGCCCAGCTCGTCATGTATGACATCACACCGCAGCGACCAATCAGCTGTCGTCTCTGTGCTGCCTCAGTAACCCTGTGCTGTGTGTTTCAGGGGCGGAGCGTTCGACGGCACCACGGTGGGGATGGCGTCGCAGTCCTCCATGTGCTCCAGAGACCGCTCAGGGGGGGTCAACGTGGTGAGTATTACCTGTGCTCTGTAACACCTGGAGACACCTGGAGACACCTGGAGACACCTGGAGACACCTGTCGATACCTGGAGATACCTGGAGACACCTGGAGAACCCTGGAGACACCTGTCGATACCTGGAGACACCTGGAAATACCTGGAGACACCTGGAAATACCTGGAGACACCTGGAGACACACCTGGAAATACCTGGAGACACCTGGAAATACCTGGAGACACCTGGAAATACCTGGAGACACCTGTAGACACCTGGAAACACTTGGAGACACCTGGAAACACTTGGAGACACCTGGAGATACCTGTTGATACCTGGAGACACCTGGAAATACCTGGAGACACCTGGAAACACCTGGAAATACCTGTCGATACCTGGAGACACCTGAAATACCTGTCGATACCTGGAGACACCTGTTGATACCTGGAGACACCTGTCGATACCTGGAGACACCTGGAAATACCTGTCGATACCTGGAGACACCTGGAAATACCTGGAGGCACTTGGAGATACCTGGAAACACTTGGAGACACCTGGAAACACTTGGAGATACCTGGAGACACCTGGAGATACCTGGAGATACCTGGAGACACTGGGATACACTGGGAGACACCTGGAAACACTTGGAGACACCTGGAAACACCTGGAGACGCGCACACACACCTATCACATGTGCTCAGTGTGAAGCTGCTCTCATCTGTTAGAGAGCCCCCATGCCCCTGCCTGCTTGGGGGGGGGGGGGGGGTTGTCCTCATGCTCCCGCCTGCCTCGGGGGGGGAGCATGAGGACATGCATCCCCCTCTCCATTGCACCTGTTGTCACTTTCATTTGACCCAAAGCAGCTGAAACTGATTGATGATCAATAAACTGATTCATTTCATTAACTTCCTCTTCCTGTCAGGATCACCTGGTCATTAACTTCCTCTTCCTGTCAGGATCACCTGGTCAGCGTTCTGGGCGTGGCCTCCACCGTCGCTCACGAGCTCGGTCACAACCTCGGGATGACCCACGACACCGCTGAGCGCCGCTGCTCCTGCCAGAACGACCCGCGGCTCGGAGGCTGCATCATGGAGCCCTCAACCGGGTCAGTACCACAACATCTGACCCGGGTTGGTACCACAACATCTAACATCTGACCCGGGTCAGTACCACAACATCTAACATCTGACCCGGGTTGGTACCACAACATCTGACCCGGGTTGGTACCACAACATCTGACATCTGACCCGGGTCAGTACCACAACATCTAACATCTGACCCGGGTTGGTACCACAACATCTGACCCGGGTTGGTACCACAACATCTGACCCGGGTTGGTACCGCAACATCTAACATCTGACCCGGGTTGGTACCACAACATCTAACATCTGACCCGGGTCGGTACCACAACATCTAACATCTGACCCGGGTCGGTACCACAACATCTAAAATCTGACCCGGGTCAGTACCACAACATCTGACCCGGGTCGGTACCACAACATCTAACATCTGACCCGGGTCGGTAACACAACATCTAAAATCTGACCCGGGTCGGTAACACAACATCTAAAATCTGACCCGGGTCAGTACCACAACATCTGACCCGGGTCAGTACCACAACATCTAAAATCTGACCCGGGTCAGTACCACAACATCTAACATCTGACCCGGGTCGGTACCACAACATCTAACATCTGACCCGGGTCGGTACCACAACATCTAACATCTGACCAGGGTCACAGCATCTAACATCTGACCCGGGTCGGTACCACAACATCTAACATCTGACCCGGGTCGGTACCACAACATCTAACATCTGACCCGGGTTGGTACCACAACATCTGACCTGGGTCGGTACTACAACATCTGACCCGGGTCGGTACCACAACATCTGACCCGGGTCAGTACCACAACATCTAACATCTGACCCGGGTCGGTACCACAACATCTAACATCTGACCCGGGTCGGTACCACAACATCTAACATCTGACCCGGGTCGGTACCACAACATCTGACCCGGGTCGGTACTACAACATCTGACCCGGGTCGGTACCACAACATCTGACCCGGGTCAGTACCACAACATCTAACATCTGACCCGGGTCAGTACCACAACATCTGACCCGGGTGAGTACCACAACATCTGACCCGGGTCGGTACTACAACATCTGACCCGGGTCGGTACCACAACATCTGACCCGGGTCAGTACCACAACATCTAACATCTTACCCGGGTCACAACATCTAACATCTGACCCGAGTCGGTACCACAACATCTAACATCTGACCCGGGTTGGTACCACAACATCTGACCCGGGTCGGTACTACAACATCTGACCCGGGTCAGTACCACAACATCTAACATCTGACCCGGGTCACAACATCTAACATCTGACCCGGGTTGGTACCACAACATCTGACCCAGGTCAGTACCACAACATCTAACATCTGACCCGGGTCGGTACCACAACATCTGACCCAGGTCAGTACCACAACATCTAACATCTGACCCGGGTTGGTACCACAACATCTGACCCAGGTCAGTACCACAACATCTAACATCTGACCCGGGTCGGTACCACAACATCTAACATCTGACCCGGGTCGGTACCACAACATCTGACCCGGGTCGGTACTACAACATCTGACCCGGGTCAGTACCACAACATCTAACATCTGACCCGGGTCGGTACCACAACATCTAACATCTGACCCGGGTCAGTACCACAACATCTAACATCTGACCCGGGTTGGTACCACAACATCTGACCCGGGTTGGTACCACAACATCTGACCCGGGTTGGTACCGCATCTAACATCTGACCCGGGTTGGTACCACAACATCTGACCCGGGTTGGTACCACAACATCTGACCCGGGTTGGTACCGCAACATCTAACATCTGACCCGGGTCAGTACCACAACATCTAACATCTGACCCGGGTTGGTACCACAACATCTGACCCGGGTTGGTACCACAACATCTAACATCTGACCCGGGTCAGTACCACAACATCTAACATCTGACCCTGGTTGGTACCACAACATCTGACCCGGGTCGGTACTACAACATCTGACCCGGGTCGGTACCACAACATCTGACCCGGGTCGGTACCACAACATCTGACCCGGGTCGGTACCACAACATCTGACCCGGGTCAGTACCACAACATCTAACATCTGACCCCGGTCAGTACCACAACATCTGACCCGGGTGAGTACCACAACATCTGACCCGGGTCGGTACTACAACATCTGACCCGGGTCGGTACCACAACATCTGACCCGGGTCAGTACCACAACATCTAACATCTGACCCGGGTCACAACATCTAACATCTGACCCGAGTCGGTACCACAACATCTAACATCTGACCCAGGTTGGTACCACAACATCTGACCCGGGTCGGTACTACAACATCTGACCCGGGTCAGTACCACAACATCTAACATCTGACCCGGGTCACAACATCTAACATCTGACCCGGGTTGGTACCACAACATCTGACCCAGGTCAGTACCACAACATCTAACATCTGACCCGGGTCGGTACCACAACATCTGACCCAGGTCAGTACCACAACATCTAACATCTGACCCGGGTTGGTACCACAACATCTGACCCAGGTCAGTACCACAACATCTAACATCTGACCCGGGTCGGTACCACAACATCTAACATCTGACCCGGGTCGGTACCACAACATCTGACCCAGGTCAGTACCACAACATCTAACATCTGACCCGGGTCGGTACCACAACATCTAACATCTGACCCGGGTCGGTACCACAACATCTGACCCAGGTCAGTACCACAACATCTAACATCTGACCCGGGTTGGTACCACAACATCTGACCCAGGTCAGTACCACAACATCTAACATCTGACCCGGGTCGGTACCACAACATCTAACATCTGACCCAGGTCAGTACCACAACATCTAACATCTGACCCGGGTCGGTACCACAACATCTAACATCTGACCCGGGTCGGTACCACAACATCTGACCCGGGTCGGTACTACAACATCTGACCCGGGTCAGTACCACAACATCTAACATCTGACCCGGGTCGGTACCACAACATCTAACATCTGACCCGGGTCGGTACCACAACATCTAACATCTGACCCGGGTCAGTACCACAACATCTAACATCTGACCCGGGTTGGTACCACAACATCTGACCCGGGTTGGTACCACAACATCTGACCCGGGTTGGTACCGCAACATCTAACATCTGACCCGGGTTGGTACCACAACATCTGACCCGGGTTGGTACCACAACATCTGACCCGGGTTGGTACCGCAACATCTAACATCTGACCCGGGTCAGTACCACAACATCTAACATCTGACCCGGGTTGGTACCACAACATCTGACCCGGGTTGGTACCACAACATCTAACATCTGACCCGGGTCAGTACCACAACATCTAACATCTGACCCGGGTTGGTACCACAACATCTGACCCGGGTTGGTACCACAACATCTGACCCGGGTTGGTACCGCAACATCTAACATCTGACCCGGGTTGGTACCGCAACATCTAACATCTGACCCAGGTCGGTACCACAACATCTAACATCTGACCCGGGTCGGTACCACAACATCTAAAATCTGACCCGGGTCAGTACCACAACATCTGACCCGGGTCAGTACCACAACATCTAACATCTGACCCGGGTCGGTACCACAACATCTAAAATCTGACCCGGGTCAGTACCACAACATCTGACCCGGGTCAGTTCCACAACATCTAACATCTGACCCGGGTCAGTACCACAACATCTAACATCTGACCCGGGTCGGTACCACAACATCTAACATCTGACCAGGGTCAGTACCACAGTATCTAACATCTGACCCGGGTTGGTACCACAACATCTAACATCTGACCCGGGTTGGTACCACAACATCTGACCTGGGTCGGTACTACAACATCTGACCCGGGTCGGTACCACAACATCTGACCCGGGTCAGTACCACAACATCTAACATCTGACCCGGGTCGGTACCACAACATCTAACATCTGACCCGGGTCGGTACCACAACATCTGACCCGGGTCGGTACTACAACATCTGACCCGGGTCGGTACTACAACATCTGACCCGGGTCGGTACCACAACATCTGACCCGGGTCAGTACCACAACATCTAACATCTGACCCGGGTCAGTACCACAACATCTGACCCGGGTGAGTACCACAACATCTGACCCGGGTCGGTACTACAACATCTGACCCGGGTCGGTACCACAACATCTGACCCGGGTCAGTACCACAACATCTAACATCTGACCCGAGTCGGTACCACAACATCTAACATCTGACCCGGGTTGGTACCACAACATCTGACCCGGGTCGGTACTACAACATCTGACCCGGGTCAGTACCACAACATCTAACATCTGACCCGGGTTGGTACCACAACATCTGACCCAGGTCAGTACCACAACATCTAACATCTGACCCGGGTCGGTACCACAACATCTGACCCAGGTCAGTACCACAACATCTAACATCTGACCCGGGTCGGTACCACAACATCTAACATCTGACCCGGGTCGGTACCACAACATCTGACCCAGGTCAGTACCACAACATCTAACATCTGACCCGGGTCGGTACCACAACATCTAACATCTGACCCGGGTCGGTACCACAACATCTAACATCTGACCCGGGTCGGTACCACAACATCTGACCCGGGTCGGTACTACAACATCTGACCCGGGTCAGTACCACAACATCTAACATCTGACCCGGGTCCGTACCACAACATCTAACATCTGACCCGGGTCAGTACCACAACATCTAACATCTGATCCGGGTCGGTACCACAACATCTGACCCGGATTGGTACCACAACATCTAACATCTGATCCGGGTCGGTACCACAACATCTGACCCGGGTCAGTACCACAACATCTAACATCTGATCCGGGTCGGTACCACAACATCTAACATCTGACTCGGGTCAGTACCACAACATTAAACATCTGATCCGGGTCGGTACCACAACATCTGACCCGGGTCAGTACCACAACATCTAACATCTGACCTGGGTCAGTACCACATCAGCTGACCCAGCTCAGCAGCAGTTTCCTGTTTCCTCAGTGTGACGTTATTTTGAACTGCTGACCTCTGTCCTCAGGTTGTTGCCGGGGCAACAGTTCAGCAGCTGCAGTGAGGAGGACCTGTCTGTCAGCCTGCTGATGGGGGGGGGCATGTGTCTGTTCAACGTGCCCCAACCGGACCAGCTGCTGGGGGGGCCGCGCTGTGGGAACCTGTACGTGGAGAAAGGAGAGCAGTGTGACTGTGGACTGCTGCAGGTAACACCTGTCTGTCTGCTCCCCTGTCTGTCTGTCTGCTACCTGTCTGCTACCTGTCTGCTACCTGTCTGTCTATCTGCTCACCTTTCTGTCTACTTTTCTCTCTACTTGTCTGTCTGCTTACCTGTCTGTCTACCTGTCTCCTTGTTGATGATGCTGTGCTCTGATTGGTCAGGAGTGTGATGACCCCTGCTGTAACGCCTCCACCTGTCAGCTGGTTCCTGGAGCTCAGTGTTCATCTGACGGCATCTGTTGCCATGACTGCAAGGTGACACACACACAAACACAGACACACACAAACACAAACACAGACACACAAACAGTAACACACACACACACACAGACACACATACACACACAGTAACACACACTCACTCACACACACACACACACACTAACCCTTCTCCTCTTGTAGCTGCGGACCGCCGGCTCCGTGTGTCGTGAGCCAATCGGAGAGTGCGATCTCCCCGAGTTCTGCACCGGCGGCTCCGCCCACTGCCCCCCCAACGTGTTCCTGCAGAACGGCGAGCCCTGCGAGGACGCCGCCTCTTACTGCTACAGCGGGGTCTGCGCCAGCATGCGCACCCAGTGCCAGACACTGTGGGGTCCCAGTAAGTCCCCCACCCTAAACCAGCTAATAACCCTAAACCAGTGCCAGACGCTGTGGGGTCCCAGTAAGTCCCCCACCCTAACCCAGCTAAACCAGCAAGAGGGTTAGGCTAACTAGCTGCTAGCCCTGACCCTCTACTGACCCAGAGTACCCTCAGAGTACCCAGAGTACACAGAGTACCCATAGTACCCTAACCCTTTACTAACCCTGCTGTGATTTGACGTTTATATAAATAAAGCTTTTCCCTCCAGACGCTACGAGCGCTCCATAGTACTCAGAGTACCCAGAGTACACATAGTACCCTAACCCTTTACTAACCCTGCTGTGATGTTTTTCCCTCCAGACGCTACGAGCGCTCCGGCTGTTTGTTTTTCGTCTGTCAACAAAAAAGGAAACAAATATGGAAACTGTGGTCAGCTGAGCAACGGCTCCTACGTCCCCTGTGCCAGCTCGTAAGTACACAGAGTACACACAGAGTACATGCTCAGAGTACACAGAGTACACACAGAGTACACGCTCAGAGTACACAGAGTACACAGAGTACACGTTCAGAGTACACACAGAGTACACGCTCAGAGTACACAGAGTACACAGAGTACACGTTCAGAGTACACACAGAGTACACGCTCAGAGTACACAGAGTACACGCTCATAGTACACAGAGTACCCAGAGTACTACAGTACTCTTCTTCTCCTGCAGTGACGTGTACTGTGGGAGGATCCAGTGCCAGGGCGGCAGAGAGCGCCCCCTGCTGGGCACCAACGCAGAGATCTTAACCACCACAGTCCGCTTCAACCACAGCGACCTCGTCTGCAGAGGAAGCTTCTTCCACCTGGGAGACGACGTGTCCGACCCGGCCACCGTGGCCCAGGGCACAGCCTGCGGGCCGGGCAAGGTGAGCACACACACACACTCACTCACTCACTCACACACACACACACACACACACACACACACACACACACACACACACACACACACACACACACACACACACCATCGGCGGTCACTTGAAATGAGTATGACTGTCTTCTGCATGGGGTCGTCTACTTGTGGGTCTTCAGGTGGGCATAGAGGCCCTGTTCGGTGCCTGTTCAGAGCCAGAACCCTAACCCTCCCAGTCAGGACCCTAACCCTCCCAGTCAGGAGATGAGATACAGAATGTTTTAAGGTTTATGTTTTAATGTTTGTCTTGATGTTGTCCTTGAACCGTTTCTTTTGCCCGCCTGGAGCTCGCAGACCTCTCTCCAGTTCAGAATAAAGAATTAGTTTTGGGAGACGGGTGTCAGCCATGCGGATGAGATGTCCGGTCCATCGTGGTGGTGATGCTGGTCTGTCCTCCCATTTGATCCTCAGTATCTTCCTCAAGGTTCTCTGGTGGTGCTGTTCCAGAGCTCACAGGTGCCTGCTGTAGGTGGTCCATTCTCGAGAGGGGTGTTGTCCACTTTTATGATGGGTGGAATAAACGGCTGATTGGGTGGAGGTTGGTATAGCACCTGGGTCTTCTTGATGTTTAAAGCTAGACCCAGGGCTCTGTATGCCTTAGCAAAGACATTCAGAATACCCTGTAGGTCTTCTGCGGAGTGTGCTGCTATGGCGTTGTCATCTGCATACTGGAGCTCCATAATGGTGGTGTTTCTAACCTTGCTTTTGGCTTTGAACCTGGCAAGGTTAAAGAGCCCACCATCAGTTCTGTACTGGAATTCCCTGTGGGAGGTCTTTGCCAATGAGGTGAAGTATGGCAGCAATAAAGACAGAAAACAGGGTGGGTGCAATAATGCATCCCTGTTTGTCCCCTGTCTCCACGGTGAAAGGCTCAGACATGGAGCCGCTGTTGCTGAGCACTTGTCCCCCTTCTTAGATAAACACACACACACACACACACACACACACACACACACACACACACACACACACACACAGTACAGTTCACTATGTGTGTGTGTTTCAGGCCTGTTTGAACCAGAAGTGTGAGGACGTGTCGGTGTTCGGTGTGGACGAATGCCGCAGGAAGTGCAACGGTCACGGAGTAAGTTCACTTAGACACGTGTGTGGGTGTGTGTGTGTGTGTTACAGGTGTGTAACTGTGTGTGTGTGTGTGTGTGTGTTACAGGTGTGTAACAGTAACAAACAGTGTCACTGTGAGGTGGGCTGGGCTCCTCCTGACTGCAGGTATTCGGGTCACGGAGGCAGCGTGGACAGCGGCCCGGCCCGAGCTGCTGGAGGTACGACAACGCACCCTCCTCCCTAATGTCATTATTATTAGTATTTTTATTTATTTCTTCATTTTAATTGTTTTATGATGATGTATTTCTGTGTTCAGGGTCTGATCCGGTCCGAGTCACCCTGCTGGTGATCTTCCTCTTCATCCTTCCTGTCGTCCTCCTCTTCCTCGTCCTTCGGTTCCCTCGGTTCCGTGTCTGTGTCGGCGCTGCCAGGCCGTTCGGAAAAACACGACAAGACAACCGGTAACATATCCAGACTGATCCTCAAGTCATTTTTATTTATTTATTTTACTTTTAACTTTTTAATATTATTTACTCTGCCTCTTTTCTTACCTACAATGCAGTGTGACTCACTGTGAGATGTGGGGTTTGGAGTTTGATCCCGCCCCCGTCCCCAGGTACTGCTGTCCAATCAGCTATGAGCGTAGTGTCTGTGCTCAGTGATGTCATACTGTGCTTTCCAATCAGCTAGGAGCGTAGTGTCTGTGCTCAGTGATGTCATACTGTGCTGTCCAATCAGCTATGAGCTTAGTGTCTGTGCTCAGTGATGTCATACTATGCTGTCCAATCAGCTGACAGCATAGTGTCTGTGCTCAGTGATGTCATACTGTGCTGTCCAATCAGCTGACAGCATAGTGTCTGTGCTCAGTGATGTCATTCTGTGCTTTCCAATCAGCTATGAGCGTAGTGTCTGTGCTCAGTGATGTCATACTGTGCTGTCCAATCAGCTATGAGCTTAGTGTCTGTGCTCAGTGATGTCATACTATGCTGTCCAATCAGCTGACAGCATAGTGTCTGTGCTCAGTGATGTCATACTGTGCTTTCCAATCAGCTGACAGCATAGTGTCTGTGCTCAGTGATGTCATACTGTGCTGTCCAATCAGCTGACAGCATAGTGTCTGTGCTCAGTGAAGTCATACTGTGCTGTCCAATCAGCTGACAGCATAGTGTCTGTGCTCAGTGAAGTCATACTGTGCTGTCCAATCAGCTGACAGCATAGTGTCTGTGCTCAGTGAAGTCATACTGTGCTGTCCAATCAGCTGACAGCTTAGTGTCTGTGCTCAGTGAAGTCATACTGTGCTGTCCAATCAGCTGACAGCTTAGTGTCTGTGCTCAGTGAAGTCATACTGTGCTGTCCAATCAGCAGGACCCTGGCGATGGAAGAGCAGGTGCGCCCGCTCAGGTATCAGCTGACCCAGCCCGACATCCCGCTGACCCCCCCCAACAAACAGGTAACCATGGCAACATAAAGTCTGACTGACCAGCGCCAATGTTAATCCAACCACAAGCTTATTATTATTATTATTATTATAGTTTATAATTTATTATTAATGTGAATATTAAATTATAATACTGTATAACAATATAATTTTATCTTTCAACATTTATTGTGAAAGAAACAGGAAGTTTTCTTTCTTCCTATCAGCCTTTGTGACCTTTGACCTCTGCTAACCTCCTGTCTGACCTTTGACTTCTGCTAACTTCCTGTGCATGCGTCACGCTCTTCCTGTTTTCTGTCCAATCAGGTTCATGACAGACCTGCTCCTCCCGCTAAGCCCCTCCCCCCCGACCCTGCCTTAAAAACCCCGCTGCAGGTTAGTGATGTCATCAGTCTGTGTGTGACGTCATCAGTCTGTCTGTGATGTCATCAGTCTGTCTGTGATGCGTTCACATTTGTCAGTTTAAAAGTTTAAACTGACCTGCAGGGTAAAGTCTGGGGTCGGGTGTTTTAGGGATGTAGAGCGTAGAGGAGCTGGAGCTGGTGTGGGAGGTGGAGCGGTACCAACTAGATATATTTGGGCTGACCTCTACACACAGCAGCGGCTCTGGAACCAAACTCCTGGATGGGGGCTGGACTCTCTTCTTCTCTAGAGACACAAGGGTGAGAGGAGCCAGGCGGTGTGGAGATACTGAGAGTCTCCGGCTGAGCGCAGCAGGAGTTCTCCTGCAGACAGAGAGGGTCGCCTCTTTGGTGTTTTTGGGAGGAAGACTCTGACTGTCTGTGTGTCTGCAGTGAACAGCAGTTCAGAGTACCCGGCCTTCTTGGACTCTCTGGGCCCTGGAGGGGCTGCGGCCCGCTTAGTCCATAGTTCTGCTGGGGGACTTCAACGCCCACGTGGGCAACAATGGAGAAACCTGGAGAAGGGGGCGATTGGGAGGAATGGCCCCATCTGAATCTGAGTGGTGTATTGTTATTGGACTTGTGTGCTAGCCATGGATCATAACAAACACCATGATCCAGCATCAGGAGGGACCTGCTACCAGAACACCTTAGGACAAAGGTCCATGGTCCACTTTGTAGTGGTGTCATCAGACCTGCGGCCATATGTCTTGGACACTCTGGTGAAGAGAGAAGCGGAACTGTCAGCTGATCACCAACTGGGTGAGGTGGATCAGGTGGGGGGGCGAGCTGCCGGACAAACCTGGGATCTCTGCTGCGAGCCATTGGGTCCCTATACAACCGCTGTGAGAGCTGTGTTCATATTCTCTGCAGTAAGTCAGACCTGGTCTCAGTGGGTGTTGGGCTCCATCAGGGCTGTCCCTGGTCTCTGATCCTGTTTGTGATCTTCATGGACAGAGTCTCAAGGTGCAGCCGGGGGGAGGAGAGAGTTCAGTTTGGGGACCTCAGAATCACCTTTCTGCTGTTTACGGTTGATGTTGTTCTGTTGGACTCTACAGGTGAAGTCCTCCAACAGGCTCTGGGACGGTTTGCAGATGAATGTGAAGCGGTCAGGATGAGAGTCAGCACCTCCACATCTGAACAAGGTGGACTGCCCCTTCAGGGTTGGGGGGGGGGGGGGGGGGGCATTGCTGCCCCAAGCGGAGGAGTTTCCGTATCTGGGGGTCTTCTTCACAGTGAGGGTAAGATGGAGCGTGAGGTTGACAGGTAGATGGGTGCATCAGGTGGATGGGTGCAGCATCAGGTGGATGGGTGCAGCATCAGGTAGATGGGTGCAGCATCAGGTAGATGGGTGCAGCATCAGGTGGATGGGTGCAGCATCAGGTGGATGGGTGCAGCATTAGGCGGATGGGTGCAGCATCACGTGGATGGGTGCAGCATCAGGTAGATGGGTGCAGCATTAGGCGGATGGGTGCAGCATCAGGCGGATGGGTGCAGCATTAGGCGGATGGGTGCAGCACCAGGTGGATGGGTGCAGCATCAGGTGTATGGATGCAGCATTAGGCGGATAGGTGCAGCATTAGCCGGATGGGTGCAGCATCAGGTGGATGGGTGCAGCATCAGGTGTATGGGTGCAGCATCCAGGAGGAGCTGATGAGTGTAGCTGGAGAGAAGGAGGTCTGGGTTTCACTGCTCAGCCTGATGAGACTGAAACCTGACCGACTGATAAGAGACAGAACATGGATGGATGTTTGCATGCAGCTCATAAAGATATTTTTCATTGATTTTATTTAATTAGTTTATGGCCTTCATTTCCATGGTAACGTGTTGACTTTAACAAACAAGACAACTCTTCCTCTTCCTCCTCCTCCTCTTCCTCCTCTTCCTCCTCACTAACCTTCCAGCTGCTGGTGATTCGACCAGCTCCGCCCACCAAGCCACTCCCCCCTGACCCTGCCTCACCTGGACAGGTACACCTGCCTGCTAGCTGTTAGCATGTAGCTAATCCTGAAAGTCCTGCTGAGCTGATTCTGAGTCCTGATTGGTGAATTGTGATTGGCTGACTGATTGATCTCCAATAATCAAACTGATTGATTTCAGTCAGGATCAAAAACCTTCTGTTGATTTTTTTTCCCCATGATTCTCTCTTCAGGGTCCAGCTGTGCCCAAACCAGCGGTGCCCAAAAAGCCTCGCCCCCCCGCCCTGCCAAGCCACCCCCATGTCCCGGCCCCACCGACCCACCCCCACTTCCCCCCTCAGCCCCCCTACACCAACAACACCAAACCATCTCAGCATGCCGCCGTCGCACCTGCCGCCAAAACCAACAGGTACGCAGAGAAGCTTTAAACATTTTTAATTCATTAAAATAGTTTTAATTAAAATCTGACCTGTTTGTCCCCAGACGACCTCCTGCTCCTCCGACTCGACCCGCCGTCCCTTAAAGAGCCGGAGACACACACACACACACACACATACACATACACGTTACATTTTAAGAATCAGCTGTTCAGCCTGAAACCTGCAAGACAACTGATGATCAAGATGATGGTGATGAAGGCTCCGCAGCCCTCTGCTGTAACTCGGTGACTCTACATATGGGAGTATCAGTGCCTTGCTCAGCAGCAGCTCGGCAGTGACTTGGGGACCCTCAAAGCCTCGGCCTGTGATGCCATGTATAAGTGTCTATGATACAGCACCCCCTGGAGGGAGGGGGGGCTCAGTGCCTTTTCTTACAAGCAGAATGGTTCCAAAACTGTGGTCCTGGGCCCTCTGCAGGCCTCAGAAAGTATTTTATATTTTAGATAAACGTCAGAATGTTTTTCATCTTCTCATCAAATCTGCATTATGTGAAATGAATCCTGCAAACTGAAGTCCTTTGGGTTAGGGTCCTTTGTTTCGTTGCCAGCTGAGATTTTTACATCCTTTTCTTCTTCAGTGGCTGAAGCAGCATCACTGTAGTTACTCTGTGAGATAAAAGTCATTATTTTAAATAAAAGAGATGAAACCATTTATATATATTTATAGAGCATATGTATTATATAGAGAAATTAAACAGTGGGATCATACCTGTCCACAGTGGGATCATATCGGCCCTGATGCTGATACCTGTACACAGTGGGATCATACCTGTACACAGTGGGATCATACCTGTCCACAGTGGGATCATATCGGTCCTGCTGCTGGGTCTTGCTGGGAGCTGCCAGGAGCTGCTGGGTCCTGCTAGGAGCTGCTGGGTCCTGCTGGGAGCTGCTGGGTCCTGCTGGGTCCTGCTGGAAGCTGCTAGGAGCTGCTGGGTCCTGCTGGGACATGCTGGGTCCTGCTGGGAGCTGCTGGGTCCTGCAGGGTCCTGGTAGGAGCTGCTGGGTCCTGGTAGGAGCTGCTGGGTCCTGCTAGGAGCTGCTGGGTCCTGCTGGGTCCTGCTCGGTCCTGCTGGGAGCTGCTCGGTCCTGCTGGCAGCTGCTGGGTCCTGCTAGGAGCTGCTGGGAGCTGCTGGGTCCTGCTGGGAGCTGCTGGGTCCTGCTGGGTCCTGCTGGTTCCTGCTAGGAGCTGCTGGGTCCTGCTGGGTCCTGCCAGGAGCTGCTGGGAGCTGCTGGGTCCTGCTGGGAGCTGCTGGGTCCTGCTGGGAGCTGCTGGGTCCTGCTGGGTCCTGCTGTTTGTGACGTGATGCCAAAGAAATGAACCATGAGAGGAACATCAGATCCTCGTCCTGCTGACGCCTCAGATCAGACCCTAACCCTGGAAGTCTACGTATGAGTGATGGGTTAGGGTCAGACCTTCATCTCCTCCATCACACTTCCTGTGTGTCACCACTGATGAAACCCTAACCCTCCTGATTTATAGATATATGTTTTTATTGATCAGTATTCATGCTTTTATTTTGTTAACTTCCTGCTCGAGGAAAAAAATCCTCAATAAAAATGTTTTCTACATTTCTGCTTTGGGTTCTTTTTCTGCAACGCATTAAAATAGATAGATAGATAGATAGATGGATGGATGGATGGGTATCTAGCCACCTTCTCCAGGTTGTTCTCCAGTCAGTCCTCCTGTATACTGAATGTAATGATTGGCGTTGTGGGGGTGCAGCAGTCATGTGTGTAAAGTGAGCACAGGAAGAGGCTCAGGACACAACCTGCTGGTAGCGGTCCATGGGTTAGGGTTAGGGTTAGCCCCAGGCTCTATGACTTAAATAATAAACACAGTGTTGACCGCAAGTTGTAGACAGGATCAGCTGCAGCTCTCAGTAAAACTCTCCTCTCAGTAAAACTCTCCTCTTAGTAAAACTCTCCTCTCAATAAAAGTTTCTTTAACCATCACCTGCTGTTTTGCCTCTGATTGGACAGAGTGGCCTCAGATTGACATGAGGCAGACAAACAGTCCCTTAGAGAAACTTCTGTGAGATGGTGATGATGATGTTCCTCCCCCCCTCCCCCTCCCCCTCCCCTTAGAGAAACTTCTGTGAGATGGTGATGATGATGTTCCTCCCCCCCTCCCCCTCCACCTCCCCTTAGAGAAACTTCTGTGAGCTTGTGATGATGATGATGTTCCTCCCCCCCCCCCCCCACTCCCCCCGGCATTGGCCCACAGTTGAAGAGGAAGTTGTGGTTAGTGTTTCTTCAGAACTCACAGTCGCTGCGTTCACAGCTGCAGCTTCAACACCAACGAGGAAGAGTACATTCAGTCTTCATCATGGCTCTATCAGTGCTCCTGCTGCTCCTCGGCCTGCTGAGCTCTTCCTCCTCCTCCTTCTTCTCCTCCTCCTCCTCCTCCATGCTGCCTCCTCCACGGACCTCCTTCAGCCTCCGTAAGTTTCTGATCATAAATGAACGTTAATGATGACCTGACTCTTTTATTTCTGTGTTAAACACGTTTCTTATTCAGTCAGTAATGTTTGTGTTATGTGTGTGTGTGTGTGTGTGT